>VDFB02075181.1:0-33045 GCA_007258455.2 Sequoia sempervirens
CAATTGAGATTAGTTATACTATATGATTAAAATCAAATAATTAACATCGAAATCAAAATACATTGAATTATAATTGAACTCTAAAATTGTAATCTTGATTACCTGAAATATTTGTCTCTTCAAAGGGTAAGGAGTCCTAGAATAAGCCCCTCTCAAAGAACTGACCAAACCAACTTTTTTATTGTCAATCTATTTATGTGAAAAAAAACATAAAATTGATCCAAGTTAGCATACAATTTTCAGTAATAGGAACATATAAATACCAAACACAAAATAAAATAAACACATACCTCTTTAGGCTAATCTTTTTCTTTATCTCCTATAGGTGTTTTGACACCTCTTCCTTGAGGTGTTTCAACACCTACTCCTTCAAGTGTTCCAATACGTACTCCTTCAGGCATTGTGGTACTTGTCAACAATGATGTATAGTTCACAACTACATGTACATAAAAATGACAAGTACATATGAAACTACCAATCTATATTGATATATGTATAATCGATCTTAAAAATCTTAATTCAATTGAATTTGAGTTCAATTACCTTCCCCTTGTCTTTAACATTGCACTTCCATAATATGGACAAGGTTGCACCTTGCTCGCACTTTTCAACAACGACGTATAGCTCATAACTGCATGTACATAAAAATGGCAAGTACATATGAAACTACCAATCTATGTCGATGTATGTATAATCAATATAAGATCTTAAAATTATTAATTCAATCGAATTTGAGTTCAATTACCTTCCCCTTATCTAACATTTCACTTTCATAATTTAGACAAGGTTGTACCTCGCTCGCACTAGGTATTTCCTACAAGAGGAAAATAAGATAAACATATAAGTTATTATATAATTTAATTTATGACAATTCAAATGACAAGCAAGTATATAATAAAAAAATGTAAACGAGTGAGTGTGAAAATATATACTGTGTGCGTGTCGAGGCCAAATGAAATGGCCCTAAAGGTGCTATCAGTCACCTGTGTGAGCTCCTCCTCAGACATCAACCGTTAAATAGACCATGTAAATAAATATTAGTACATTATACTATCTCTTATTAATATTCATTTAAAAACAAATGCAAGTTATGAATTTACAACTTAAATCTTACATGTGTCACTATTCCAATGTCCCCCTCTCTAGCAGGAGAGGACTTTGTAGGATGTGCTCCACTCCCCTGAGTCTGATCTATAATGTCCACATTATGGAGGTCATAATCAGAAGTGTCCAAGGGATGCTCTGTGGGTTGTCCAAGAGGACCCAAGCATATCTAGTGGCACATGGAGCAAGTATGTGGCACACAAATATGTGGACCTAATGAGGATGACGCAGCAGCACTTGAACCATCGCCAACATCACCAAAATGTGGCTGAGATACTGTAGAAGCATGTGAAACCAAAAGGCCACTCAAAGAGTGAATAGCCTGGATAGTTTTTGTGGCCGCAATCCTACATAATATTTGGATGATATACTAGAGGTGGTGGAGGAAGGGGAGGAGGGGGAACATATGGGTGTGTGACTACTCTAACTACCCCTGGTCTATCCTGGGGCATACCTCCACCAACGCCCTGGAAGGGTTTAATGTCAAAGTAATTGACATGATGCCCTAACACAAACTCAACACATAATTTTTTAATAAAGTAAAATAGTATATCACAATTATTGTTCGGTGGTTTATCAAAAACCATACACCAATGATCCCAAAAGTTATCTACAATGTCCCTATGTGTGCACCATTTTATAGAAAGTTTTGGTTTATTAACATTAACTGGCAAACCAGTGTGGGGGTTAACAAATAAAAAGGCTATTTGGGCTTTGGTTATTCTGAGATCTTTCACATCATCATAAGACAATCCACATGCATAATATTCCCTCATGTCTTCTCACCATGAATGAAAGGCATTATGTTGGGTGGAGAGGGTTTCTATATTTTTAATTCTATCCTTCAATGTGTTTGACATCTTGAATAATCGAGGGATTCTCTTATAAACCTCAAAAATTCCCTTTAATTGCTGCAATTTTTCACCAATTAATTCTTCAATTGATGGTTGCGGAGGTGGTGGAGTATTTGGTATTTGTGCATTTTCACTCTCAGCCGGTGGATCATTTGGAATTTGTGCATTTTCATTCTCAGCTAGTAGATCATATGGAATTTGTGCATTTTCATTCTCAGCTGGTGGATCATTTAGAATTTGTGCAATTTCATTCTTAGCTAGTGGATCATTTGGAATTTGTGCATTTTCATTTTCAGCAGCCATAATTCCTGATTAAAGTTAAAAACTAATTGATCTAATTGAAATTAGACAATATAAATGAAAATATTGTAAAAATACACTAGTTTAAAAAAAAAAACCAAAAAAAACCCTAATTTTAAAAAAAAATCTATTAAATTCTCTAATTTTTAATACAAATACATAAACAACACTATTTTTAAATCAAAATCCATAAAAAAACATTCATTTTTAATCAAAATCCATTCTAAACTCAAAAATTTTCATAAAAATTCAATCAAAAACCCTATTTTGAAAAAAAATCCACAAAAAACTAATTGAAATTATCCAAATCTAATTCAAAGAATCAAAGCAAATGAAAATCTAAAATCTTACCTTTCAAATCAGATATTGGCGAAATCAGATATCCGTTACACGAAGAACCTCCTCACTGTGCACCTGCGGGTTGTTGGCTGTCAGATGATTTTAAAATAGCCACAAAATTTGTATATATATACTTTTTACAAATCAGATATCTGATTTAAATCTGATATCCAATTTGAATCGGATATCCAATATGGAAAACTAGGATTGGTGTTTGCTTTGGTGGTGTGTACTGACACCCAGGCCTAAAAAAAGTCAACACGTTATTTTCGCGTTTTTGGGTTGATGAAAGACGTGTTTTTGTCTTCATTGCCACTTTTTGGCCCACCATGATCCTGCACAAACCCATCCACTAGAAAAGAAAATAATAA
This sequence comes from Sequoia sempervirens, assembly GCA_007258455.2. Taxonomy (NCBI): domain Eukaryota; kingdom Viridiplantae; phylum Streptophyta; class Pinopsida; order Cupressales; family Cupressaceae; genus Sequoia; species Sequoia sempervirens. The sequence continues at coordinate 2,969 of VDFB02075181.1, forward strand.
CTCCTTATGTCCAAAAAAGCCACTTCTTACACATAGCTTACACATCTTACAATGTCATAGATGCTTCTTGAAATATTATAAATAATGAGATTCTTTTCCACTTCATGCCAAGTGTCCAAAGGTTTTTCTATTAGGAAAATTAAACCTTCCCGCTCGATGTCACCTTGCAAAGAATGCCTCAAGTTCCCAATAAATAATATTTAATTATAAAAAAATATTTCTCATCATGTGGGATATTGAAGTTCCCCCTTCCATGTTTCTTGGAGTCACATAAAATAATAACTAAGTATTAAAATATTAAAGTTAAGATACATAGTCATAAGATTGTAAGGTTACTATCACCAATCCTAGCACACACATTTGCATATGGCTATCAAATAGAGGGCATAAATTGTAATCACACATGTGATACACTTTGAGTTTGCAATGCTTGAATCTCATCTTTGAGCTAGATGTTGCTAGACCTTTGTATGTCGGTGCAATCTCATCTAGAAGTGCTCATACACGGGGGTGCTCTAGAGTGATGTTTGGAAGTGCCCAAATGTAGATGGGAAAACATTTCAATATTTTTTAATGATGTGATAAACCAACACACAACCTTGCATGACACATAACAATGAAAATTTATCTTGATTAGTTCCAAAGTAAAGAATGTTTTTAGTTGGCCTATAGAAACCCTCTCTATTGTTGTTTCATGCATCTTTGAAAAAATTCCAAGTGTATGTAACTTTTTTCTTTGTCATTTTTAATTTTTTCCTCTCAAATGGTTTGTTTCCTACTTCCTATTGATTTTTCTAAGAAACATATTGTTTGTTGTGATGAACGAGCTATTGGAGAAAGGGGTGAATGGGTCATTTTTGTTTTTTGTCTTTTTCCCTTTCATGACATATTTTCTTCATCCTTTTAGCTTTTCTCTTTGATGTGTGTAAGTGCATTGCAACCCTAAGATGAGTGTTTTTTCATCTATTTACACTTGTACAGAAACAACAATATATGATTAAAAAATCTACTAAAAACAACATATAAATGACTGAACATGATCACGTGACCATTAATAGTTTATTGTTAGTCATTTATAACGCAACTGAATTGATGACTAAACCATTTTTAGTCATTTATTAGTTGTTTTGATTGATCGATTTGGTGGTATATTTAGTTGCTAATTTAGTCATTGATTGTTGTAAACTAGCCACTTATTTAGTCATTTTTTATTCATGAATATATTTAGTCGTTAATTTAGTCATTGATTGTTGTTAACTGCTCACTTATTTAGTCATTTTTATTCATTGATTTCCGCCCATTGGTAGTGTATTTAATTTTTAATTTTAATCATCATTTTGATCAATTTGGTAGTTTATTTAATTATTTTTGTTCACTGATTTTTGTCAACTGGTAGTAAATTGATTCATTGTTTATTAATTGCATAATCATTATATTTAGTCATATTTATTTACTAATTTATGTCAATTGGTAGTATATTTATTCAATTGGTAGTTTATTTAATTGCTTTTGTTCACTGATTTCTACCTAAAAGTGTTGGAAATGAGACAATGCTTTTGAGGTTTAAACATAAAACACAGAAAAACATAATCAATCATTCATTTGCACATAATGAAACAACTATTAAGAAGGAAAAATACTAAAATTTTATTGAGAAAAGGTGTTCTTACAATCGATACAAGATAAAAATGTGTCTTTGCTTTGAAAAATGTGTTACAAAGTGTGTTTCTCAGTGCTATGACTGAGAAAACTGAGTTACAATGCCCTTTTTTGCTTATACAACTCTAAAACAGACAAAAAACACTAAGATCCTTGAACAACACATTCAAACTATTGCATAAAGCAATGGTCCAAGCTGTCTAACAGCTAGTACATGATAAACATCAACTATGTCATTTTTTTCAAATATTTTAGTGGCCATAGTGTGAAGGTCCCTTCTTTCTCTTTCAGACGGATAGCTCCATCTATTTTGTCTTCATAAGCAAGGGGTATGTTGCTTGTGACCTTTAAAATATTTACATTTACATCTCTTGTTCCTTTCATTTTGACTCCACATACAATAGATAGTGAGTGAATCCGCCCAATGCCCAGAGCAGCACCATCAAATGGATCCAACACCCAAACTCTATCCCCTTCTTGGAGTCTATCAATACATTTTTGCAAAAACAAAAAAAATACACATTATATTGAGATATAAAATATTTGATAACACATAGATAAACATTCAATAAATATTTATAAGAAACTAGAAAATAATGATAGGAAACCTGAAACCATGCACCTAACAAAGTTGTTGCATTAAAAATTTTAATGCAGCAACTTTGATCTGTGGATATTTTAATGCAGCTTTGATAGGAAACAAAGATAAGAAATTTTCACATCAATATTTTCACTCCAAAGAGAGCTACTGTAACATACCTATGATGGAGTGTATTATTGTCATAAGACCTTCAACAATGCCAAATTTATCATTGATCGCCTGGAAAGGACAAAAGAGTTTAAAATTGTGGAACTCTAAATTTTATTCTCAAGTAAAAATATAGTGTTTTCATGTGTAAAGATTAAATAAATCTGAAATTGTATGATTCAAGTATTTAACATATTCTTACAAACCTTAGCAAAAGGAGCCAGACAAAACTAGTGGTACAACTGGCATTTGAAACAATGTTCAAATAAATTTTTTACTCATGCTCATTAACCCCAACAACAAACATTGGGGCATCCTTGCTGGGAGCTGAGATGGCTACTTTTTTAACACCTGCCTGGGAATGGCCATCAAGAAGAAAAAAATTAATATTTCCTACTAAAGTAAAGAGTCACCTAAAAATCATTAGTTAAGTTCAACACTCTTACATCAATACAGAGAAAATTATTTTCAAACTTATTATTAGAGACATAACAATTTCATTAACATCCAAGGTATAGCCTGTAGGATTTATGAAACAACAAAATGACATATATGAATTGAACCATAATGTCTACACATGAACTACTACTAACTTTAAGATCATCTAGAATCACATTCCTAATTCTAGAACATTAATGTAACTAACTAGTTGCTTGAAAAGAATGTCAAATACCTTCTATAAATAAAAGTATTAGAGACGTGATATTTCCATGGTCCATTACTGTGCAATTTTGTTGTATCAACAAATCACATTCTGTGATCCAATTATCAAGATGAAGAAATCCATCTACCAAAAGGATCCCGAAATGATCCAAAATGTTGATACAAAAACACACTTGCACACAATCTTCTACCAAAAGCTTGCTAATTCAAAATTATTAGAGGTCAAAAACAACATACCTTCAAGTGAGCAGTTGCTTTCTCTTTATCAGTAAAGACTCTTATTGATTCAACCACATACTTTGCACCAACCTCACCCCATGGAATTTCTTCCAGATTTCTAAAGAATTAAATTGGATTAGACATGTACATAAATATGCATAACAACACATCAAATAAAAGAAAAAACTCTGACCCCTGTAAACACTTTTCTCATGAAATCTCTCATGGAAGCTTATCATTGGATATTTAAAATGAATTACTTGCAACCAATTATAGCTATGTGTGTCTCACCAAAAAGTAAAGTTTTTTTCATCCTTGACCTTTATTTCATGTTTCTTCCACTGGCCATGGACACTATCATATTTGAACATATTGGCCTGAATGCAACATAAACAATGAAAACAATGATGAGTACTCACAAAATCTGATTATGCCAGTAGTCAGTCAATGAAATATATAAAGACTCGTAATAACATACTTCGTTATGGAAATTGAAAATCCTTCTAGGAAAAGAATTACCAAAAGAAAAGGATCAAAGTTTCCAAAAAAATACCCCTATCCTTTAGAAAGCTATGATAATGTCCACAAATTCATAGGTGCATTTTTAATTGGTGTGCATACTCTCTACATACATGCTTGTAAGGCTCTTTAAAATATGGATTAGTTCACACCCAGAATTAGTTTGTGTTCCCTGTGCAAAACATTTTGGAAATAGTTATGTATGTTAATTAGATCATATTCATATCCGTACACAAATCTCAACTACAATGGTTGTCATTTTGAAGGAGTTTTCACTCCTTGTATAAAAAGGTTCTAATTTATAATCATGTCTAACATATTTGAACAAAGACATTTCCTAGAAATACCCACAGATCAAAGCTATTGCATTAATCCACATTTATAATCATGTTATTGCATGTGCCATCATGTCAATACCCCCAACAACCTAGTAGAATTAATCCACATTAGTGCCAAGATAATTCCCATAATGATCTATACCTAGCTTACTAAAAGAAATTTCAGGTGGTGCATCAAAACAACATTTAATACAAAATAAAAACTTTATCATATAGATCAATATTACAACAATGTAAAACAGAGCTCAACATTTTTCAATAAACTTTCAACCAAAATATAAAAGTTACCATTATTTTGCAATCCATGTTGAACTTGACAAAAATTTCATTTATTATGCTAATTGAAAGAATTCAACAATAATACATGACATGATTTGGTCACATTATCCCTTAGAATAAAACTTCAAGTGGTGTTGGTTTCAAGACTTCTGGATAAACTGTGTAAATTTTTTTACATCAACGTTTCAGATCATACTCTGTGATCCATCATCAGGATGAATGGCAGAAAGAGAGAATTCTCTCTTTCTGCCATTCATCCTGATGATGGATCATGGAGTATGATCTGAAACGTTGATGTAAAAAAATTTACACAGTTTATCCAGAAGTCTTGAAACCAACTATTATGGACTGTGAAAACAAAATGCTATTAATTCAAGTGGTGTGTTTATTTCAGTTATACATGCATATATATTATACATAATTTTATCATTTGGACCAAAAAGAAAAAGTCAACAATAGAAAAACTGGAAAAAAAACACCTAGAAATCATTTACTAAAATTTAAACATGTGAATATATATCTAACTTTAGAAAGGTCTCTTCACATAAAGCATAATAGAAAAATTGAAAACCAATCAAGTTCCAAATTTTTATCTATGTGCTTCTAATGTACTCATTGATTAAAATTTAGGAGTCTCCCAATAGTTTCTACTTATTTCATCACATAATAGATTTCAAGGGCTCAATCTTCTTACTCTTTGTGATCAGATTAAGGCTACCAATTAGAAGGTTGGATTATATCAACCATTACCGATGCCTTCTCAATCATGGGAATCTAATCCCATGGACTTCATAGGTGGTTTACTCAATGCCTACTGCAAAGACCACTGCATCATTGTTGTTGCCTACTGATTTTCATTGCATGGACTTTCCTTTCCTTGAATTGAGAAAAGAGATAAAGATGTCACAGCCATATGTCATGAAAAGGCAACACTTTGAAGGAAGATCTGATTCCATACACCTAGGAGATTTGGTGCCTCTAAACTCAATAGAGACATGTCCTTCAAACGTGTCGTGACAATGCAAATTACAAAATATAGTGGTGTATCATTTAGCAAGCTAGAGCTAGTTCATGTTACATGTTATGATATCATCTTAGACCTAGTACATATGACAGTTGGGGTTTGGTTATTGTGCATGTATGACAAGTGAAGTAAGAAATCGACTGATTTAATAAAGGTACTCATGCCAATTTATCTTGAAGACATGCTTCTACTAGTGGTTTCCAGGGTTGCACTGAAGAACATTGTAATGAGGTGATTGCAAGGATATGGGAACATAAAAATTAAATGAATGATGTTGAGTGCAAGTTAGTGAATGCAATGAGTATCATATCAAGCATATACATAATGAAAATGCAATCTTGAATAGGTTTGGTGAATAAAGTGCTTGTATCAAAGCTATCCTTGAGAGGAGCATGTAGCATTATAAAACTGCCACACAAATGATACTAAAGGGGTAGGGTTTTGATAGGAATCAATTAGGTCCCTATAAAAGTAAGCAACTAATATTTTTGTTGTGAGCTTCACGAGAGATTGAAAGACAAGGAGTTAGACCATCTTAGTTCATTGTCAATATGAGGTCCAAATGCTAGGACAATTGGTATTAGTTGATAGTTTCATGAAGCCATGCTCATATTTTGTGCTTAAATAGAGGTTCTTTTATGAGCATTGCACAAACAAGTATTGGAGATAAATATAGTTTCAATGTCCACCATTTAAAGCCTTTTTGTTTGAAAAGATCATCATATAAAAAATGACAATGAGGACAGGCTTATGCAAAGGATGTTATGATTGTGCAAGGGTTCAAAGTGCAAGGTGGTAGTCCTCTTAATCAAAATTTGAATAGTGCTTCAAAGATAGGTTGTTCTTGTGAAATGACAAGGAGGTGACTTTGCACGTTGATGCCAAATGCAAGCATAACAAATTTTTTTCTACAAAATTGATTCAATTGATATGAAAAGACATGGGTTTATTTATATTACATGACCAAAAGATGACACAAAATCAACAAATCTTCTCCATCTAAATTCATCTCCAAGATCGTTGCAAGAGAAATTGTTCTGAGAGATGTGAACCATTTCCATCATTTTAAACAAGGACAATGTTCTTGTGGAGAATATTGGTGATGCTAAATGAAACAATATAAAAAATAGGCTTACACTATAATAATGTGCACTACATCAAATATCTAGTAATAACGAATGGACATCCATCAAAGCATAACAACAGGGATTTTTTTGTCATATGTTGTTACAAGTGCCCTGCTAGACATACATGAAAATATGGAAGTATAGACAAGGCAAGCGAACTATTTCAAAAAATGTCTCAAAGAAATGTGATATCATGGAAGGCACCCGCTCTTCTACAAATTGTTCAAGTCATGCTAGCAGTGATGCGAGAGAGCTTGTGTTAGGCTTTCCTGCATCACCGCTGGCATGACTTGAACAATTTGTGGGAGAGCAGGTGCCTTCCATGATATCACATTTCTTTGAGGTATTTTTTGAAATAGTTTGCTTGCTTTATCTATGCTTCCACATTTTCATGTATGTCTAGCAAGGAACTCTCGCATCATCATGAAGGCTAGCAACAAACCATGCAGTGTTGCAGTGGAGGCATACAGTGGATGGAAGAGCCTTGGACCAAATCTCCAACAAAATCTGAAGTGGATCTAGTGGTTGCATCATGGCATTTTTCTCTTGTATTAGGGTTTGAGGAATAATTAGAAAAAGAGTTTGCGAGCATGCTAACCAGCTAGTACCCATGCCTGATTTATATGACTTGTATGGGGAATTCCTAATTCATATGGGTTTCTCTAAAAATTCCTTAGAAAATTTTAAGAAAATGCAACTAGTGGGTGTAAATCTCAACTCCTCAACCTTTGAAAGCATCCTTCCTGCCTATGTGTGAATTGGAGCTTTAGATGAGGATATGAACATCCATCAAAAGCATATTTAGAAGTAGTTTTTTCTCAGATATTGTAGTTGCAAGTTCCACTTCGGATCACCAAATCCTTCACAAAAATTTCTACACAACCACTACAAACACCACACAATTGTTGTTGGGACTTTACAGTGATGCGAGAAAAGCACATTGAGTCAACATGCTTTTCCTAGATCACCGCAAAGGCCCAAAAATAACCATTCAATGTTGCGGTGGTTATGCAAAAGTTATCCCAAGTGTGCAAGTGCGATCTTAGGAGGTTGGATAACAAAAGTGAAAGAAGAGATGTAAGTTAAAATTGCTCTTGTAGGTTCCAAAGTGACAAAGAATGACTTGAGTGACAAAGTGAATTCCAAATTCTAAAAAAAAGTGCAAAGAGATTTCAAAAGCATACCCTCTACTTGGATAAGTCCAAGTTTTTCCTTCAAAACACAAAAGGATGCCATCTGAGCAAGTTTCTCAACATCTTATTGACTGGAAATTTTTTTAGATTTATTTGTAGTTGTCCAAAGATCTATTGGCTCTCAAAAATTTAACTCTCAAACCCTAAAGACAAGCTAAAACCCAGCCCCCAGGGGATGCCCACTTAAGGAAAAATACTTATTGCTTATGATTAGGTAGGGACAATTAAAAATAAATTAAAATTTAGATACTAGACCTTGAAGGTAAACTATACCCTATGATGAAACTTGTGGATATAAATTTTCTCAAGCTCCCTTCAGGTTATTCTTATTTTGCTAAGTCTGGCCCGTGCTCCATATTTTCCTGGCCCCTTTTTGAAAAGCTTCATCTATTTTCACCACGTGTCTACCTAGCGCTCCTTGCAGGAATTCCTTCCTTCACTCTCCTACCGGCCCCCACCATGCTTCCATGTGTCAGCAGCACAAGCATTTGAGAGTCACTTCCCATCGCTTCCTTATCGGGCACAATCTATGTGCCACGTAGCATCCATCCGTGTACATTTTTTGGTGGACCCCACAGTCAGCCTTGGTCATGGAGGATGCCTCCACGTGTCTTCACCATGCAGGTTTTGATTGCAAGGAGGGGGGAATGAACCACAGGCTTCGATCTGCTGCCATGTGTCTCCTCTACAGAGATTTCATTTAGAGGAAGGAAAGAGTGAGTGGTGTGCCCCACCATATTTCCACATGTCCTAACTGCCTCCATGGGTAGGTGACACATGTCAACACTATGTTCTGCTAGGCCCACTGCCATCATTCGCAAGGGATGCATCTGGTTCGCAAACGACCACATTCCATGCTCAAAATATTTTTTGTTGCAACAACCATGGGAGATTATTATTGTAGGCATCATTACTTGTGATTCAGAATCTTTTCTATTATTAGCCCACCAAGCAATGGGATTTTTATCTATATATACAACTTCTTCCTTCCAAAATTGAGTTCGAAAGACAAAAAAATTGGGGAAAGACAATAGGCCTTTTGTATTGTTTTAAATTATTGTATGAGACTCATAGACTGTGTCATTGTTCGGCCTTTGTATTTTCTTAAGCTATTTGATAAAACATTATACTGTGCCATTATTGTACTAAGTTGTTTATTTGGAGAACTTCTATGATTTCAATATAAGCTTGTTGATTTAGACCATGTCTTTTAACTCTTCTTTTCAGTAAATGTCTATGGGAATTATTTTATGTCATTGGATAAATTTTTCAGGTTTTCATCTTTGATTTATGTTATTTTGGGACATAGCAAATTGTTGAACGGGCCCTTAAATCACATCCAAAAGATAGATTTATCATGCCTTACATCTAAATCTTGGCACATCGCCTGAGTTAAATTTTTATTTTTTTATATTTGCTTCATTTTCCCTTTCCAAAACCCCAAATACAAAAGAAGTCGACTTCTTTAAAAACCTAGAGGTCACTCAGTTTAGCGCAATTGGTCCCCCATTAACTAAGTTTCCCATAAGGTTGTTACTTTGTCATTTTTTGGCATCAACAGTTTATTTTTCTGGCATGCCTAGTAGAACTGCTTAAATGTACCTAAATCTAAAGAAGGTGTATGAGTCATCAGCCTATTACTAGATCCCAAACAAGGAATAACCCTGGTTTGTTAGTGTCGCCACTAGGAATAGTACAAGTCAAAACCATATAGTGAACGTTATGCCCCCTCTGCTAGCCATGTTGCCAATTGGTAATAGAAATTATGTGGCATGGGATACTGGAAGTCCCCTTGTATCACCACTAGCACCCGCTATTTGGGCCCCTATCCTGATCTTTGCTTTAAAAGTTATACCTAAATTTACCATGGATGGCTCAAGAACACCATCTAAACATCTACAAGATGTGGTAGACGTGTGTTTTGTGCATGGAGTTACTGATCAAAATATAGCGCTAAGGTTGCTTGCAGCCTCTTTCAGGGGTAAAGCACTGGATTGGTACCACACTCTGCAAGCTAACACTATCGGTACCTAGTGTTAGCTCTCAAAAATGTAGGAAGAATGCCTCAAGAGACTGCCAATCTCTTGATACGCTTTAGGGTAACAGACAAGGTCAAGAGAACTCAACCTTCTACTCTTTAGGTGCTGCTAGACCTAGGTGGGTGTACCTTTCTGAATGAAGCAGACTTGACTTATGATTATCTTTCTTGCACAATGATTTTTCCACAATGGTAGATGGAAGTGAACAAATGAAATCAAACTTGATAGCAATAGCAATCTTTTGATCTAAATCCTAAAATGCTCAATTAATAGATGTAAAGAGAATAAATGAATCTTAATGATGAAATAGCAGAGACCAGTGCCTTATTGGGTATGCGGAGTCAAATGAAATCAAGATGAGAAACACTTTCTGGAGAAAACTCAAATTATCTGGCATACATTTTGTTTACAACTTGTATAAATATGCAATATTGTAACTACTAAGCTCTACTTTAATAATCCAGATGCATCTCTCTGATTACTGTGATCAACTAAAATGATTGAATCTTTGCTTGAAAGAACCAATTGATTAATCACACAAATACAACAAATGTGTATTGATAAACTAAACATAAACTTGTTATGTCAATTTAAACAACCAGAAAGCATCAATCTTGGAGACAACTTAGCAATACTTTCATTAAATCCAATAGACAATTGACACTAGAAATGTGCAGCAACATCAATTGACTTTCATAAATACCTCCATTTGAAATCATGCATCATAGTCTCTGATCTAAAAATGTTTACTCTATTGTATCCATCATCTATCTACTCTATATTGAAAAATATAATCGCTCCCATTTTACAATTACAAAATTCCTATTTATACACCAACATCAAGAAAATAAATCATATTGAAAATCCATGTTCGCCCTCCACAGAATTCAGGCTCACTTCATGTCGGCCACAGAGTTTGAATTTTTGTTAATCATCAATGAAATAGTTGCCGAGAGATATCGTTAGTTATGCCGAAGGAAATTCAATCCCTACAGTCGCCCCGTGGTTCTGTTCACTTTCACCGTGACTTATCCAAGTCAGGGAGATGTCATATCGATCATATTATGTTTCATCGATACGCTTCTCATAGTGTATTATTCATTCGCTGAGACATAGGGAAACTTCTCACCGAGATGCACCTTTTGCCTCATTCACTGTCGTTGTAACTTAATGGTATCAGAGAGACATCTCATAGATTAAACCTTGTTTCACTAAAAGCCCCTTTCTTCATCTTGTGTCGCTGTGACCAAACAATTCTCATACTGACAAATCTTTTTGTGTTCCATCGGCAAGACCGGAGGTCACTCGCTGAGACCTCATACTGATATCGCTAACTCCTACCAATACACATCCATCCACCACCAGTCAGTGTGACATTACACATTCGTTATAACCTCACACTGAAAGCAACATGTTTGGCTGAAATGAATCCCTTGCATGTTGTTCGGTGAGACCACAAGAGTTCGCCACGACATTATATCGACACCGCAACTCATGCCAATATATCCTTATTCAAATTGATTAGTGAGACATAATGAGTTCGCTAAGACATCATATCGACGGTATAACTTATGTCGATATAATCCTTTGTCGCCAAAATAATGTGAAAGTCTTGTCGATAACTGCCAACATGAAAACTCCAATCGCCATGACATCATAAACGTCTTTCCGCTAGGCAACACAGACGTTTACAAGCAGAAAAATGGATCGGGGAGACCCAGATAGACTTATACCGATATGGACCACATCGTGAAATGCATGACCCGATGGAAACAATGGGACCATATGGCAAGAAATGGTTAGAATATGCACACGGTAGGACCAATCGAGAAATTTATGAGTGAAATCAACATGTAAAATCATTAGATTTTTATAGTTCCAATAGTGGCTCTGTCTGGGGATGAATGATAGTAAGATCATTAAAAGAATCCAGATCTTTAGGTGAGCAAACCAGACACAAAATGATAAACCAGTGAGCAAAATGGAAATGAATGCAAAATGAAGGCCAAGCAAGATGGAAAGGAAGGAAAGTGAATGCAAAATGGAGGTGAACCAAAACCCTAAACTACTGTGCATAGAAAAGAATTTTAAAGAGGATCACCAAGAGTTGTCCATGCACTAGAAACCCTTAATCCTCTGTGTTACTACTTCATCAGTTCTGAGCTATTACAATCTAAAACTCAAACCATACTTTCCCCTATCAAATACCTAGTTTTGTCTTGAGCTCTTGAAGATATTCATGCAATCTTTCCTGTCACTGTCATCGCAAGTTTTTTGATAATCATCATGCTCAGTTTGGCCCAAAATCCCTACACCATCGTATATTTCAAATTCTTCATCATCATGGGATAGACCCCTGTTATTTTCAACATACAAAATACATGCATATTCAATACAACATTTTATATTATCTCTCTCATTGTTATGCATTATAAACCATTCTCCCAACTGTATTGAAAATTCACCATCAAAATACTTCTCTTGAGAATCAAAAAATCCTGTCATATCAATGTTGTCTAAAACAAACAAATATGAGACCTTCTGCACCTCCTTGATACTACCATTTGGATACAACACTGAATCATGACTCACATCTTCAATATCAAACATATATGTGTAGACGTCTAATTTTGATCACTTCCATATGATCAAACGTGTCTCCCTATTCATCCAGTTGCTCATCCCCTTTGTCAATATTAATTAAACCAGGTGTTTAATTAATACCCTGCATCTTGCACAAAGGTCCTAAAGTATTCAATTTAATACTTTGCCCCTCTTCCTCCTCTAAATTAAATAAATATGCCCTTTTATTTAATTTAGTCATATTCCCCTTTTGAATTAAAATTCATTTTTAATTCATCTTTTCTCTCTCATGGTCACATCCTCCAACTTTTGCAAGTTGGTCCTTAATCCATTTTAATTACTTCATCTTCTTCTAATTAACCAGGGTTAGTATGTGCACACCCTTAATCATCATTAAGGTCACATCCTCCATAATTTCCCACTTGCCTCTAATCAGTCATTAGCCTATCTAACTGGGTACTTGCACAACCTTAATCATTTGATTAGCCTAACCTAATCCTCATCCTATTTATGGCACATGTCCTTGAGTCAACCTTATTAAAGGCTTTCTCCTTTTGGACAAGGCATCCCCCTTCCCCATGTGAATTTTTAATTCACCTTTTAATCCCCCAAGGCACCTAAAAGGAATTTTTAATTCCTTCACTTCTCCCCACATGTCCTCTATTCATTCTTTATTCTTTCTTTCATCCCCATAAGGATATTTGAGGAATTTTTAATTCCTTGTCCTCTCACCCACATGGGGACAAGGACCTCCTTTATGAGGAGATCTTGTCCAATCCCAAGGTACTTTGTGTACCCCTCTCCATGTCATGTACCTGTCCTTCCACCTCATGTCCACTTCACCTTTTAGGCTATCTCACATGCCACATGTCAAGATGTGAGGGCTTGTGAGTTCTCAACTCACCTTAGCCCTACATCTTGATATTTGTGGATCAATCTCAACTGTCCATTTCCTAGGATTTCCCAAAAATCCTATAAATACCCCCTCTTTTCTCTCATTTTGGGGAGATCATTTGTGCTAGCCAAACTCTTGCAGTTTTGTTTCTCAACCTCTACTTAGCCATTTTCACATTTTCATCCACTTGCATTTGTGCTAGCCAAACTCTTGCAGTTTTGTTTCTCAACCTCTACTTAGCCATTTTCACATTTTCATCCACTTGCATCCATCTTCACATCCTCACCTAGCTTGCATCTTGCCATCCAAGGAGCATACACGTCAAAGATCGAAGGGCCAACCACAGGATCGACTCAACGCAAGGTATAAAGTTCCATTTTGTGGATTTGTCTTGTTTTGTTTCCAACTTAGGCTAATCTTGAAGTGTAGGTTGTTTTAAGTTGTTTATTTGCACTCTTTTGGCTTGTTGCTTGATTTCTAACCACCTAATTCGACCTATCACATTTCTGGCACGCCCGGTGGGACCCACAAACGGGTCTATTTTCTTCATGTTTGCTATTTTTTGCATTTTTCAAGGTCCAGGTTGCAGGGTGGCGGACTGGGCCTAACAGGGTGGCGGATCTGTCCAGAGGTGGCGGACTGGGCCTACAGAGTGGCAGATCTGTCCAGAGTGGCGGATTTGTCTTTCGGTGGCGGATCTGTCCTGCTGTGGCGGACCTGTCTTGCAGTGGCGGACTGGTCCTGACAGAGTGGCGGATTGGTCCTAACAGAGTGGCGAATTTGTCCTTACAGAGTGGCGGATCTGTCCTCCAGAAGGTAAAAATTTCCAGTTTTCCCGAATTGTCTTTTGGTAAAATAGGAACATAGTTTAATTAAAGGGGTGTCAATAAACCTTGCTTGGCATGTTTGGGAAGGCTATTTGACATATCCAATCCCCTTGCACCATTTGGCGATCCTGGGTGATGAGAAATCGTAGCTTTCCAAGTCCTTTTGAGTCACCTATTTTTCACTTTCTTAGCGGGACCTGCTTGGGGATTTCATCACCCCAAGGGACGATTCCAACCACGCGTACCGGCGGGGTATATAAAGGGGGGAGAGCGAAATTTGTACCCCAATCCAACCACGTTGTAATTGGTGAAGCGTTGGGATGACGTGAAGAGTTGGTCCGAGCCTCTAGTATCTCGCTAAGGTTCCCGACTCACGCTTGTAACGGGTTGGTGTTCACGGTTTGGGCCTCACGTACCAGGTGTATATCGAGGACTCCTTAGAAACCATGTGCATCCTAGAATAGAAGACTTTGTTGACCATACCCGTTTCTACTAATCTTAGGGTTGTGCTGCTTGAATTGTCTTTCTTGTGCAAAAACTAGTGATTATTGATTTGGCCAAGTCTTTTTATGATTGCTACAATTTGGGTCCCTTTGCCTTTGCCATCCATCAAAAACATCAAGCTTAAATTCATCCTTTGGAAAACTGGTCCTAGTGCAGTGCCAAACTGGTCCTAGTGCAGTGCCAAACCGGTCCTAGTGCAGTGCCAAACTGGTCCTAGTGCAATGCCAAACTGGTCCTTCTGCAGTGCCAAACCGGCCCTTCTACAGTGCCAAACCTATCCTTCTGCAGTGCCAAACCTGTCCTCGTGCTGTGGCGGATCTGTCCTAGTTCTATGGCGGATTTGTCCTAGTGCAGTGGCGGATTGGTCCTAGTGCAGTGGCGAATTGGTCCTAGTTCAGTGGCGAATTGGTCCTAGTGCAGTGGCGGATTGGTCCTAGTGCAGTGGCGGATTGGTCCTAGTTCAGTGGCGGATCTGTCCTAGTGCAGTGGCGGACCTGTCCCTTTAACCATCCTGTACCATCATTTGGCATCCATTGTCCCTCTGTTTTGAACACCGAAATGATCATTTAGCGCCCAAAACAAACATTTGAACGTCCGTTTCGAGCCCTTCGTTCTAAGGTTCATTTGTCTTGAATAGTCTTTTGCTTGTTTCGAGAGCCATTCATCTATCTTGAGACACTCCCCGTCCATCCTAAACACACTTTCATCTCTGATCTCCGTTATTCCATATAAACCCCGTTGGAGTTGTCATCCAAGTTGACCTAGGTATTCATCCCTAATCACAATCGTCATAGCTGGCTTAGGATCGCTATCTGTCTTAGGTCAGTTATCCTTTTTGAGCCAATCAATCCGCTTCTATCTCAAGTTGGATTCGGTGTCGTTATCATACATCCACCTTTTAATCAATACCTAGTGTTACCAAGGATCCTTCTTAAACTCGGTTGTGGATCTCGTTCGTCATCGTATCTATCATCACATCAATCCTAATCATCATATCGATCTAATCCCCACATCATCAAACCTATTTGGATCAAAACCCAGAATCTAGGTTAATCCAACATCTACCAATCGATCCAATCCAATTCCATCAAGCCAATCCACGTCAACCTAATCAATCGTCGTCAACTAATCTTTCATCAAAGTCAAATCAATCTTTCATCATCAAGGTTTTTTCTAATATCTTGATCTACTTCATCATCTTGCATGCCTGTTCAGACTCGATCACAAGCAAAGAAAATGGCCGACCAACAAGCCCTGAATGCCCAATTCAACAACCCACAAGATCTCACCAACACAGTCAACATCACGTCAAACCTGAACTATGGTGCTAATATCCCTCACGACCCCCACAACGGTACCTCATCGGAATCCAATGTGGATGGTCAAAACACATCACCACCTGGGAAAGAAAACATGGCCGATCAACCTAAGCTCACATTCGAGGAGCACTTTAGCAACCCAGTTAATGCACAAATGACGGAGCGCCTTCTCGAAAGACATGGTGACCGAATCTTGGCTCACTTGATTGACAAAGGTGTCAAGTTGCCGTCAAGTGTCGACCTATCCAAGTATGGCACCTCCACATCTAATGTACCCCAAGTTGCACATGACATCCCCAGTAGCTGGCATCAACCTGAGTTCGGCAATGCTGTCCTATATCCCGTTGGCAATCCTACACATCCCACCATCTCAGTCACGGGAGCCCCCCAAACTGTTGATCCCAATGATCCTTTTGCCTATGGCATGCCACAAAACATCCTGCAACCGCAACCATTAATGCTACCGGCACCACCCCCCTCGAACCCGCTTCCTGCCAACACTGGGGGCAACCCTTTCACTGCCTTACCCCCACCTCTTGGGGCTACAAATCCTCCACCATCGTCAGTCCTATCTCAGTAGCCGCCCCAATCCAACATCCCCCCTCCATCGTCATTCAACCCTCCGCCATCGTCCCAATCCAACATCCCTCCTTCAGCATCATTTAATCCTCCACCATCGTCCCAATCCAATATTCCTCCACCATCATCATTCATACCTCAACAGCCTCCACAGCTGCCCCAGTCCAACATCCCTCCACCATCATCATTCATATCCCAACAACCTCCCCAATCCTACGCTCCCACTAGTGCTCAACAACCTCCCTCGCACAACATCTCAATCGCACCTCCACCTCAACAACAATCATTGGTCAATCCCCCATTTTCAACACAACCATCACAACATCAACTACAAGAAAACAACCTCGGCCTTTAGCCCCAACCATATCTTCGTTCCTTGAATCCATTTTACGCCCACAAGCACAACCACAACATAGCATCCCATCTTGCCCATCACAGGCACCACCTATACATCAACAACAATATCAACAACCACTTCATCACTACAACTATTACAACCAGCAACAATATCAACAACAACCCTCCTATGGGGCATCACAATAGTCATATCAACACCCCCAATATCCGCAAGCTAATCAGCAACACTTTCTCCATACTTCCTAACAATACACCACCCACAACTACCCAACCAATCAATATCCCACATCACAACAACAACCTTTTTATCAACAAGGTCCCTTGGCATATCCGCAAGAGGTACCACCTCCTCATTATCCCCACACCCATCCCCAAACATCCTCTCAGAATCCATAATCATTCTATCATCAATATACGTCTAACACGTCGGCCAATGCGGACATACTAGAGATCAAAGCCGCACTAAAAGATCTCCAGGCAGGGACTAGCAAGCAATCGTTCAAGTTCGAAGATATATGTCCCTATCCGTACGATCCCTCCATCTCATTGATTCCCTTCCCCAAGCATTTTGAGATGCCAAAATTTGACAAATATAAGGGGAACAAAGATCCTAAGGCCCACCTACGAGAATTTTACTCCCAGTGTCAAGAAGTGATCCACAATGACAACTATCTCTTGCGTCTGTTCCCCCGAAGTCTGGGGAGTGACGCGCTAGGGTGGTTCATGACCCTCGACAAGGGGTCTATAAAATCTTTTGCGGACTTGTCAGAAAGGTTTGTCTCCTACTTCTCCTTCAACTTGGAGAAAGATACTGATACCCTAGATCTTCTCAAGGAGATACAACGTGAAGGGGAAACTTTTACTAGCTACCTCCAGAGGTGGCATGCCCTGGCAAGCCGAATGAAAACTCCTTTGAAAGAAAAGGACATGGTCACCCTCTTCATGGAGAATTCCCATCCTGACATGGCTCACAACTTTCGATTACACTATGTCACCACTTTTGCGGAGGTGGTGGAGAAAGGACCCATCCTTGAGCGTGCCCTTGTTGCCAAGGGGCACATCAAAATATATAACCAAGATAGGGAAAGGACATTTAACGACAAGCCACGTTTCTGGAACAAGAATAAGAATGCAGTCAATGATGGTGTCACTGATACTAAACATGTCCAAGTGGCCAACGCATCCCAGAAACAACAGCAATCTATACCTAATGCCATATCCGTACCGCAAGGGACACCCCGTCCTCCCCAACAGTCCAATCAAAATAACCAAGGGAACCCTAAACGCCAATATGCTCAACTAGGAGAACCCTTGAGTGTCGTCTTCAATAAACTGTTGCAGATCAGCTATCCAATCACGTACCCCATCACCAAGCCACTAGACGAGTCCAAACCTAAGCCCGCATGGTTTAGGGAAAATGAATATTGTGAGTTCCACAAAATTAAAGGGCACTCTTTGAATAAGTGTCAAGGTCTGAAAAACTACGTCCAGGATCTCATAGATCGAGGTGACATCAAGGTTGATCCTAATCAAGCTCCGTCGTCCAATGCTCAGGTGCAGATTTATCAAAATGCCTTCCCAAACCATAACCAAGGCCCGAGCACTTCCAACAGTAATCCTCAAAACAACAGCACAAATAACGTGAATTACAAGAATGTACCCTTCAATTATGAGGGTATTATTCATTACATTGAGCAGGTAGAACCTTGTGTATCCATGATACATGTCAAAGCTAAAGACTCTCAATGTGTTGTTACCACACGACGAGCCCGCATCACCATTCCTGCAGCCTCTGCACCTGCCCAACCGACTCCTGTAACTTCCCAGTACAATATCCTTGATCACTTGGGAAAGACCCCTGCACATATCTCCATCTTGGATTTACTCAAGTCTTCCCCCGTGTATCAAGAAATCCTTAATAGAGCCCTACAGGAAACCCATGTGCCTAATAATATGGATCCTACACAGTTTCAAGCCTTGGTAGGACACCTAGCTTCATCTCACCAACTACACTTCAGCCACGATGATATGCCCAACATTGATGCTAATCACAATCGCCCCTTACATATTGAAGTCGTAGTTGCTCGGCATAAAATAACAAGGGTCTTGGTAGATAATGGCTCTTCCCTCAACTTGTGCACTTTAAAATTCATAAAGCAGGTGGGGTATACCCAAGCAGACCTAAGTAACCAGATTATTACAATCAAGGCTTATGACAATGCAGAAAGAAATTCAGAATGGATCATCAATCTTCCGGTCCAAGTGGGACCGGTAGTTCAGTACATCACCTGCCATGTCCTTGATTTGGACTTACCATATAATCTCCTCCTTGGCCGTCCATGGCTCTATGCTATGCAAGCCATGCCTTCCACCTACCATCAGTGCCTCAAATTCCCAGTCAATGGACAAGAGGTCACCATC
The DNA here is from genome assembly GCA_007258455.2 of Sequoia sempervirens. NCBI lineage: Eukaryota > Viridiplantae > Streptophyta > Pinopsida > Cupressales > Cupressaceae > Sequoia > Sequoia sempervirens. The sequence continues at coordinate 22,262 of VDFB02075181.1, forward strand.
TATGCCGATCCCCAACCGTTCGAATATTGCCGCGCCCTAGAGACATCATTTCCCCATTTGCATTATTGTCCTGGGGTTGAAATGGGGGCATCTCGGCCATCACCCATTAATCCACCATCCACCGTCATAACCGCTCCATCCTCCACCGATCCTACCATCACAAAAGTCCAGATCATTGACAAAGGGTGTGGCGAGTATGAAATGCATACTGCTCTTAATGTAGCAACCATGCCACCATCGCCACACGAGTATGGTCAACCTTCCCATGCTACCCCAAAAGAGGACAAGACTGTCACCTTCCGTGTCAACAACATCCCTACTACCACTTTTGTATCCCCAAGTATCAAGACAGATGCACCCGAAGAAGACATAAGCCAATGGGTTTACCGAGAAGAGCCTCAGCCGGAAACTCCTCTCAAAGAATACTTCCAAGAAAAGTACCCCTGGCCGACAAAGTTTGTGGAAAAGCATAACTATCAAGTCCGAGGCCTGGGAAAGCAAGAACAAGGGCGGTTACAACCCATTGATACATCTTTGTTACCAAAAAATGTGGGCATTGGGTATGGCAGAAAGCAAAAAGGCCCCGAAACATCGTCTAATGCTTCCAATAGTGTAGTTGTGGACAACGGCTTATTGGAAGACATACCCGAGGAGGAATCCATCATATGTGCATACGATGACGTCGATCATGCCGACCTATCTTCGATGTTCGAATGCCTATCCATTTGCACCATTAGTCTATCCCTTCGCCATCCTGAGCTCATTGATTGGGACCTACAAACTAGCACACCTATCAGTATGTCTGTGGATACCTATGTTAACCTTATGGGATTGGGGAAGGATGAACACTCCAGTTGCAAAAGTAAGGATAAGAAAAATAACAAACGGTCATCTAGTGAAAACCTCCCTGAGGCACTTCATGACCTTGAAAAAGTAAAAATAAAGGACGCATCTGATGGCGAAAACCTCGAAGAGGCGCTAGAAGATGGAGATGTTCATCTTCCCCTTATGGGAACTCAGCTATCTGCCAGATCATCTGTTCTGATTGAAGAAACGCAAGAGATTAATTTGGGAACTGCTGAAAATCCCCAGATCACCTATGTAGCCAAGTCACTCTCCGAACAAGAGTTTCCGATCTTTGCATAGCTACTCCAGGAGGGAGTTGTTAACTTTGCTTGGTCATACTCGGACATGCCAGGCTTAGATCCTGCCTTGGTGGTTCATCACCTAGACATCCGCCCAGACGCTAAACCTGTCAAGCAAAAACTCCGCAAGATGCATCCGCAAATTGCATTATTAGTCAAGAAGTAATTAGAGAAGTTACTGGAGGCAGGATTTATCAGACCAATTGACTACTCCGAATGGATCTCCAACATAGTGCCAGTAGCTAAACCAAATGGTGACATTCGGATATGTACGGACTTCAGGGATCTCAACAAAGTTTGCCCCAAAGACAACTTCCCCCTACCCAATATTGACATGTTGGTCAACCTAACAGCAGGACATGAGATGTTGTCCCTTATGGATGGCTTCTCCGGGTACAACCAAATTCGAATTGCACCTGAAGACCAACACAAAACCGCCTTCACCACTCCTTGGGGCACTTTCTGCTACAATGTTATGCCCTTCAGTCTCAAAAATGTAGGGGCGACTTATCTGAGGGCAATGACAGTCATCTTCCATGACCTCATACATATAATCATGGAAGACTATGTTGATGACCTATTAGGGAAATCCAAAACACGAGCAGAACATCCTGCCATCCTGAAGAAGATATTTGAGCGGTTAGAGCATTATAAGTTGCGGCTGAATCCAAAAAAATGTGTCTTTGGGGTCACTTCTGGAAAGTTGCTGGGTTTCATAGTCTCTCGCAGGGGCATTGAAGTTGATCCCGCTAAGGTAAAGGCTATCCTAGACATACCCCCTCCACACAATCTCAAACAGTTAAGAAGCCTTCAGGGAAAAATGCAGTCCATCCGTCGCTTCATTGCCCAGCTAGCAAACAAGTGTCAACCATTCACTCATCTTCTAAAAAAGGATTCCACCTTCCGATGGAACCCGCAGTGTTAGATGGGATTCGACAAGATTAAGGAATATTTGGCCCATCCACCAATATTGATGCCACCTATTCCCGGCAAGCCCCTCTTGCTCTACATCTCTGCCACTTCAGTCGCACTGTGGGCATTGTTGGCTCAGCATGATGAGTCATCAAAAGAAAGGGCAGTCTACTACATCAGTCGGACACTGGTTGGCTACGAGCTAAACTACTCTCCCATGGAAAAAGCGTGCCTCACACTAGTCTTCAGTACATAGAAGCTCCGCCATTACATGCTCAGTCACCCAGTCAAGTTAATCGCCAAGATCGACCCATTGAAGTACCTGTTATCTAGAACCACTCTGACTGGCCGCATGGCTAAGTGGGTCATGCTCCTCAGTGAATTCAACATAGAATACGTGGATCGCAAGGCTATCAAAGGGCAGATAATTGTAGATCAGTTGGCAGAAGCTCCTCTCGTTGACACTCACCCATTGATCACATAATTCCCTGATGAGGAAGTCTTTTCAGTTGAGGAAACCCCCATGTGGACACTGTATTTTGATGGATCATATACACATAATGGATCGGGGGCAGAAATTTTATTAGTTGCCCCTCAAGGTGACTACATTCCCAAGTCATTCAGGATAGCGTTCCCATGTACCAACAACATGGCCGAATACGAAGCTCTCCTCACCGGTCTCAAGATTGCCAAACAGTGGCACATAACTCAGTTGAAAGTCTTCGGTGATTCCTTGCTAGTCATTAGGCAAGTTAATGATGAGTTTCTGACCAAGGATGATAAGTTGTTACCCTACAAGCGCATGGTGGACGATTTCAAGAAATACTTCACCTCCATACAATTTGAACAGATTCCCAGGGTACGAAACAAAGCAGCTGATGCGATGGCCACTATCGGCTCCCTCCTGGACATGCCCAAGGATCGAACAGAGTGCGAGTTTCTTGTAGAACAACTATTAATCCCAGCATACGATATCCCTGAGACTGAAATGGTGTGCGAAATTGTGGGTCCCACCTCCCCATGGTACCAAGACATCTATACCTACCTCCGTGATAACACTATACCCCCGGACCTTACCCGTAACCAACGCAAATCCTTCATCCATCGCTCTTCTCGATACGTCATCGTCGGAGATACGCTTTATCGTCGTGGGTATGATGGAATCCTCCTTAGATGTCTAAATGAGACCGAAGCCCATACTACATTAACGGAGGTACATGGCGGTGTTTGTGGAGCCCATTCAAATGGTATGGCTTTAGCCAAAAGGATCCTACGGGCTGGATATTATTGGCCTATGTTGGAACATGATGCTTGTGAGTTTGTGAAAAAGTGTCTTCCATGCCAGCAACACGCAGATTTAATCCATGCTCCAGCACAAGATCTTCAGCCCCTCCTGGCACCATGGCCATTTTCTCAATGGGGTTTTGACTTGATTGGCAAGATTCATCCACCATCATCCGACGGCCATACCTTCATAATCACCGCCACTGAGTATTTTACCAAGTGGGTAGAGGCAATGCCCCTCTCACAAATCACCGGCATTCAGATCTCCAAATTCATCCTTTACCATATTCTCTATAGATATGGTATCCCATCCACCATCATTTTCGACAACGGCAAACCATTCAAGAACCAAGCCATGAAACACCTATGCGAAACCTTCCATATTCAGCACCGTTGGTCAACACCTTATTACCCCCAGGGTAATGGTTAGGTGGAAGCGACCAACAAAACCGTCATTCGTATTCTCAAAAAGGTTGTCAATCACACTGGACGAGATTGGCACCTTCACATTCATCCTGCCCTCTGGGCATATCGCACATCCATCCGCACCCCAACAGGCGCCACTCCCTACTCTCTGGTGTTTGGTGCCGAAGCTGTCTTGCCAATCGAGGTTGAAATCCCATCATTGAGAATCTCTCTTAAGAACCTCATCAGCGAAGAGGATGCTCGTGTTGCACGCTTGCATAGCTAGAGTTACTGGACGAACGCAGAATAAAGGCCTACGATCATCTGCAAGCATATCAGAATCGCCTCAAGCGTAGTTACAACAAGAAGGTTCATCCTCGCCAATTCCAGGTGGGCGAGCTTGTTCTTAAAGAGAACCAACGTACTCAGCAAGACCGAGACAAGAAAGGAAAATTTGAGGCAAATTGGTTGGGGCCCTATATCATAGCTGCTAAATATGGATCAGGGGCATACAGGTTGACTACTCTTGAAGGAGACCCCCTTGACGAGCCTATCAATGTCATGCATTTGAAAAAGTTCTACTCCTAAGTCTGCTTGGTTACCCCACCTGGTCAAAAATCAAAAAAAAAAAAAAATCACTCAAAAAAGTCAAAAATCCAAAAAAATAGTCAAGAGAAATAAATTCGTCCTATGGTGAAAACCACCTCTTGGTGGCGCCTTGGATAAGTATGGATGGTGAAAACCTAGCAACAGGCGTCATCCATAGAGGGCTTAATCATTATCTACCTGACATCCTAGTTATTTTATGCCGTCATCCGCACTATTGTCCTCACCCATCTCATCCCGGACTGTTTGGTAAATATTGATTGAGCATTGGACGACCCATCGAGTCTATCCCCCATTCCTGAGCTTTTTTTTTCGGTATCCCACTCTGAGCTTATGTTATTCACGCTCGTGTCATCGGGTAGAATCATCCATCGTGTCGGTCTTCACCTAGGTCCCATCTTGTCGAGTCCGTTTGTCGAACTACGTTGCCCCTGGGCTGTCACGTAGGCAAGGTCGATCATTTGATTCACCCCCGGGGCATTCGTCCGTCATCATCAGTCACCATTTGTCTTCTTTCCATTTTTTCCATGGTCTTTTCTGGAACTACGAGGGCTCTGCGCTTTCACGTAGGCAAGGCTAATCTATGATCAGCCCCCGAGCCCCTAGGTCTGTAGGTTGTGTCAGTCTTTTGAGCTTCGTTATCAAGTTGTGCCCACATCTACCGGTTCTTAACAAACAAAATTCCTTTGCGTTACAAGATCTTGTCCCTCGGTAATATCCCACGCCAACTGGGTCACCTTATTTTGCATCCACCTTTGGTCTCAACAGGATGAACCCTTCCTAACAGACCTCCTCAATCACATCCATCATCGTGATCCTATGGCAAAGGACCTATTATCTTGATTTTGATCTTTTGATGCTTTCGGATTTTGTTTATCATTTTGGGTTCCTTCCTATCACTTGTCAAGGTCACCTTGGTCCATCATACCAAGGCGTGCTTTGACCTGCTGAAGTGGGGGCATACCTTGATCTTTTGTTTTATTGGCTGTCTTCTTAGTTGTCCCTCGTAAGACCCCCCAAGATCTCTAGGTCTTGTGTTACGCGGGGACAACTGTGTGTGTTTTTGGTTATTACAGCACCAGGCCCGACCGAGGTCATCATGACCTCGGGGTGTTGGGATAACCTTATTGTTTGCTATGTTTGTTTCATGCGTAGAGTACTTGCTCGCCTTGGTCTTCTATATCAAGGTGTTTGGTACCCTACGCTATAGTAAAAATCAATGCTCCAAAGATGGCAAAATCTCATTTTCACTGCATTTCCACCACTTTGCATGCACCCTTCATTTCCATCATAACCACGGCTTATGATTTCGGTTGTGCAAGTACTCTTGTTCTTTGTTCCTCTTGTCGGTCCTCTCCCTCTCAAGATATTAATGGTTGTTTTTGGCAAATTCAATCTTCCATCCGCCTATCGCCTACCCGCATCCTCATAACTGTCGTTATTGACATGTAATTACATCATACATCATATAAACATGTGCATCCATAAATCATACATCATACATCATATAAACATGCATAAATAATCCATCCACATGTGCATCCATAAATCATACATTATACATCATATAAACATGCATAAATCGTCCATCCACGTGTACATTCATCAATCATACATCATAAATCATATAAACATGTGCATCCATACATCATACATCATAGAAATGTTTGCATCAATCATAAATCATCTATCCATAAAAACATAAAGCATAAAACCATAAATCATCCATATAAACATGTGTATATATATATGCATGCAGAATCACATCATGAATCATCTCATATAGCTACATAAAGAAAACATCCTGCATAATGTCGATACAGGCCATCATATAATCAAAATAATACAATGTCAGGATACAATACATCTCCATCATATATCGCATAATAAGGTACAAAATCTAGAGATGTGGATCACATATGCTCTCTGGCGACATGAACAAACCACCCATCCTGTATCTACCAAAAATAACCAATGTCCTGCATCTGTCTGCTCTACTGTGAGCTGCCCACATCTGACCTCTACGGAGAATCGGGTGCTGACCCTCTATGTGCTGGTGTCCCTTGGTACTCGCGGGTAGGTGTCCCCTGGTACTCATAGGTAGGTGTCCCCTAATAACCGTCGTATGGAGATGGAGTCCGCCGGTAGTCGCTAAAACCCCTGGTGCGTGTCCCTAGTGACTGGGATGGCCCTGGTGGAAATGGAGCCTAACTAACGTAGCGCGCTGTGCAATGCGCTGGATCTGGAACAACCTGCTCATATACCCCTCTCCAGTAGCTAGCCTGCTGCATAAACTCATCCCGCTGTCCCGCTATCAGTCTCACGGCATTCCTCTCATGCCTATACCGATCTCGATCTGCACTGATAGTCCGCCGCTCCCGTGCCCAGGCCTCCTGAGCTAGTATCAACTGCCGTATCTGCTCAGAGCCTCTATCCCTCTCGGCCTGCATCACCTGTAACTGTGTGTGCAGCTCATGTACATCTGTCCCTGCACCTCCCCCCTCAACCAACACCCCCTGTAACTGAGCTCGTGCTGCATCCCTCTCGCCCTGTAAGGTCTGCATCCGCGACTCTGCAGCATCCCGCTCCCTCTGTGCAGCCTGTCCTCGTACCACCGCTGCATCTCTGTCCCTCTAAAGGGCCTACAATCTCAGCTCAGCCGAATCTCGCTCTCGTCGCAAGCTAGATGTCTGTGCTGTCGCTGTATCTCTCTCTCTGTGTAGCGACTGTGCCTCTGACTCGGCCACCTGCCTCTCACTCTCTGCTACCTGAACTTGTGCCTGTAGTACATCTCTCCCAGCCTCTAACTCCTCCACCTGTGCCTGTAACACCCCTCTCTCTGCCTCCACTATACGCACTGTTGTGCAGTTTTTGCACACACGCCCCACTTGGAGTGGGGGACCCCCTTTCTTCTTTGTGTCTTTGACCTTTGATTTTATTGGATTTATCATTTTGGGGTCTTGACATGTTGGTTCTGCTGGCTTCGCCCTTGCCTTGGGGTTGATATTGATTGAAATTGAGTTTTTGGCCAAGTCCGGGTTTTCACCTGGATCCGGAATTTTCCGCCTCTGGCGGATTTCTCCGGCCCCGGTTCTTTGTCCGTCTCTTACCGGATTCTCCGATTCCGGGTTTTTTCCTAACTTCGGGATTTTCCGGTCCAGTCGGATTTTCCCAGATTCCGTCAAAATCCCGATCTTCCTGATTTCCCCGGTTTCTGCATTTCCGCGGAATCAGTGTCTCCGCGCATTCCGAAATTCCACTTGGGGCACGGGTTTCTGGACTTGTCAGAAACGTCTTTTCGCGCATTAATGGCTGAGGTATCTTGGTTCAGACGGGTATAAGGGCGAATTTAGGGCATTTTCTGATTCATTCCAACTTCGATTGCTTCCTTGTTTTCTGCTCTGGCGATTCAGAACTTTCGTTTGAGCTTTGAGGTTTGATCTTGGTTTGTTTGCGCGTGGATTGCTTGAGTGTTGTTGCCAGTATCTCGTTGCTTGGACGTGTTGTCGCGTGGATTGATTTTCCAAGCTCGATTTCTGCTCGTCTTGATCCATGGTATGTATTCGTCGCCCTTCCGTTAGCTTGCATGGTGATTTGGGGTTTTCTTGTACTGGGCATTGTTGAATTTTGGGGTCGGCTCATGTTTTGACTTTGGGTGTCGTATTTATTCAGTCGGTTTGATCCGTTTTTTTTTATTGAGGCCCATCTCTCGTGCCCTATGAGTTCCGTTTATCCGCTTGATTGCATATTTACACTTTAGACGGAATTCTGGGTCGTGTTGCTTGATTGTTTTGGGTGCGGGATGTGTTACCATGCGAATTTGGGGTTTTCTCGGTGTTTCGGTTAAAGCGATAATTTGATCTTGTGTTTGAATGACTTTCGCCTCGTTTTATGTTGGCTTCCCCGTCCTGTGAGGATTAGAGGGCTTTTAGGTAAATCCCCAACTGATATTTTAACCCTAAAAGCTTGCTCTGGTTTTAATGGCGGATATGTGGTTGTTCGATTTAGGGCATCGTCATTTTAGTATGGGATCCTTCCTTTGAGTGCTTCTGAGTGTTGGACCCTCTTTGCATATTCGAGTCTGGTGATTGTCGTCGGTTTTGGGTTCATTCGAGCTTTGATATTGAAGATCTTGTGGTCGCTCCTGTTTTGGTGCACGTTTTGCCATTTTTCGGGTTTCCGAGGCTGTCGCGGAATTTCTGGTCTCCCGGATTTTCCCGGTTTCCTTTTATTCCGCGGACAGGGTTAATTTCCGGTGCATTTGATGCTGTCCGCGAAAGTCCGTCCCATTCGGATTTTTCTGGATTTCCTGTCTGATTGCATTCTTTTGTATATTTCGATGAGGGAATTGATGGAGTGATTGTTAATGCCTATTTCTTGATTGCCAAAGAGTAAAATTGATGATTTTCCTTTGATTTCCGAGCATATTAATGATTTACATGGCTAATAGTGCTTTGGTGGCAGGAGTCCGTCTAGGTCGGATTTCTCCGGAATTCCGCCCCGAATGTATTTTCCCGGATTATTTGATTTCTCCGGATCTCGGAAGATTGGCAATTGGCATTTGGTTTTAATGGATTTGTATGATGTATGCTAACCTTTTGGATGGATATGAGCTTAATAATTAAATTCTAATAATGATTCTTGGATGTGCAGGCTGAATCAAGCAAAGCTGCTGCTGGGAAGTCCAAAGGTGGTGCGGGGGCATCTGCAGTTTTCGAGACAAAAAAATTGAGATTAGACATGAAGTGAATCATGGTGGGCAATCAGCTGGTGAGGCAAGGGATGATGAACTCAGGTTTGGTACATGTGGCAGGGTTTCCTCCAGCAGTTCAGTGCTACGAGCTGATTTTGGAGTGTGCTAGGCAGTACGCCTTTGACACACAGATGGTAGTTAGTACTGAGGGACAGGTGTTGGCAAATTTCAGTCCAGCCTCCATTGCCCGAGCTTTCAGCATGCCGGATCTCCCCTCGGTTTGCGTGCTAAACATTGACACTTCTCGCACGTATTATGAGAACGAGCCAGTCAAGGCTCAGCAGCTTATTAACTCATGGCTTGAGAAGCCCAAGTCTCACCACTCTAAATTGCCCAAACAGTTGCACAGGGTGAAGTTCAGGCCCGATATTTATGATGCCATCACACTGTTGAGCAGGGTGGCCGGACTCAAAACTGCCGGGGTATTGGAAAGTTGGATGGTCCATGTGATCACCAAGATAGGCCAAGGAACGAATTACCACTGGGCAGGACTTATCAGTGCGGAAATAGATAGGCAACTGAGGAATGTTTTGGAAGGAAAGAAGTTTACCATGTCCTCCTTTGTTATATATATACTGGCCATCTCCTATCCCTACAAGGGACTTACTCCGGCGGGAACCATTGGACAGGACATTATCTATGAGGTCTATCCGGAATTGCACCTCGGACACGGAGATTATAGGAGGGCCAATGATGCCTTCACTATGCACATTACCCGGACCCTTCAGAATGCGGAGCACATCAGATTGTCCGATGGTGCTAAGGGGTTGATTAAGAATTATGGGGCCTGGTTCATCCAGTTCCCCACTTTCACTTATCTCCGGATTGATGGATACCCCGTTGCTCCCTACAGATTGCCCAGGTATCCCACTAACCACATAGTGCTACTGGAGGTCGTAAGACAAATTTGTGAATTCGATACGGTGGTCAAGAGGGAGAAACATAAAACTGGTTTTGGAGGTGACTTCCCTCTTGGGATTGGCGTGGATGTGATGTGTCCTTCCATTCAATCAGCTCACACTGCAGGTGAGGAATTGGCTAACTATGGATTCTCTTTCCATTCAAAGAGAATGAATTTTGACATCACCGGAGGGGCACAGAAAAGGGCTACCCGGGAATACAGGCACAAGGAGGACTTGGAGGACTACTGGGTCAACATCAAGGATGACCTTGATGCACGAAGGAAAAGGTATTCCCGGCTGCCAGTTGAGGCAATTAGGCAGTACAATGTGAAGCTGATTCCAGATCAGCTGGAGGATGATGGAAAACTGGTCCAGGACCATGTCTATGAGCCCATCAAGGATAGGTGCAATGACGGATATTGATTGGAATGAGCCTGAGGTGACAGAGTTGGAGGACTTGATGGCTCCAGTGCTAAAATATACCTTTGCTTGGATCAAACATGAGGTCTGAGTGTTGGAAAATGCCAATGTACCCCTCACTTTCGACGATAGGAATCTGTATGTCCACCTACGAAGAAGTCAGGGAAGAGGACCCCAAAGGGAAGACAGCCAAGGCCTCTCCCTTCAAAATCAAAGTTAGAAGTCCTAAGGGGACTCAACCTGTAGCAAAAAGGAAACCTATCGGCAAACGCAGGTGGAAGACCCTGACTATCAGCAAGTCCTCGGATGAGGAGGAGGCGGAGAAAGCTGAAGAAGAAGATGTTCCTCCACTGCCCA
>VDFB02075184.1:0-29858 GCA_007258455.2 Sequoia sempervirens
GTACTAGTGTGTCTTCTCCTTCCCTCATGCTTGTGCTCACTCATTTTTTTCCCCATTACTACGTGAATTTCTAAGTATTTCATGTCTTTGAAATCCTATTTCAATTCATGGATTTTTGGTTGTTTATGTGTTTTTTTCATGTTTTGGTTTAACTCGATGTTGTTTGTTTTTGGTTTTGTTTCTTTCATTTTTCCTTTTTGGTTTTTTGTTCTCTTTTTTATTTTCATTTCTAGTTTTTTGTTTTTGCCTCATTGAACCAAATTTTTCCTTAGCATGTGGATCAAGGATGTTTGTGACATCATCAAATTGGGCATTGGGTCTTTCTCTTTCTTTGATTTTAGAGGTATCAATTTTCCCTATCTTGATAGATTGCTCATGCCTTAGAAATTTTTATGAATCTAAGTTTTTCGGGCATCAAGTTTCAGTCATGATGCATATTCCTTATCCTTAAAAGCCTTAGAAAAATTAAAGTTCTCAAACTTCAGGTTTCGAACTTTGAGAATATCGCTTACCTCAAGATTTCTTATAAAATAAGATTTAGGTGAAACATCCAAACCCTGATGCCCAATGCTTAAAAGAAGAAATCTTGACTAGAGAAATGTCTAAATACTTCTAACATTGGACTTCAAAATTATTTTCTAATTCATGTCTATATTTTGAGGTAAAAATTAAGCATCATGTCTGACTCCCTATTCCTGAAAATAAAAGCATTAAAACAAGACACTATGATTTTTAGGTATCAGACATCGGTATTTTACTCTGCCAAGTGTTAAGAAAAAAAGTAAAGGTTAAATGTTATCCCTGATTACTGATCCCTGATACTCATTGAAGATTATTAAGTATTGTCAGATATCACTAATCGGGTATATCCCTTAACATTTAAAATCTTTGAGAACAAGAGATAACTTATAAGCCCAAACCCCAACCCTCGACAATAATACATTTGTTTAAAATCAATTATCAAGTTTAGTTAGCAAAGGTTTCTTTTAACAATTGTGCTTAATAAATAGTAAAGAGTAAGCTATAAGCTCAAATCTCGACACCCGAAAGACTACAAGAATGAAATTTTCATTGTTAAAATTGATGTTTAGACTTCATTTATTTGGATTGATTAGTTCTTTGTAAGTAATAAGGTGCATGCCTAAGGACTAATCCCCAATACACTAGTTTTTCTTAAGAATGTTTTTAATAGATTCTTCCTTCACAATGCAGTTGATTTAGCTTGTCTTCAGAGTATGTTAAGGAATTTTTTTCCTCTTTGGACCCTTTTTTCTAATGTATGTTTTTTTAACATGTAGGAAGTATGCCAAAAGAGGGAGTAGAAATGAGGTATCAATACAAAGATTATCACCCTCCCTTAAAGATATTATCTTCATATTCAAAAATTGGAGACACTGACCTTGGAAACAAAGACATAGATGAATTCCATAGAATAATTAATAATAAGGAAACGAGGTCCTATAATGCCACTTCTTTGGCTAAGTTAGGGTTGGTGGAGGCAGTTGTCTTTGCAATCATAGTGTAGTCACCTGAGCTTGTCTTGGCTTGTGCTTAGCACTATGACCAAAAGCATAAGAGAATCCTAGGAGAAGTTGGAGAGGTGGTGTTGGATATCAGCTCAGACATGATTGAAAGATTTTTCATAATCCCTACTTCTCCAAAATATGATTCTATGGATATGAAGAAGACAGTGACTAATTCTGAAAAGAATGAAACAAGTAGCCTCAATCTCATTAATAATAAGATGTTTAACCCACGAAAGATAGCCCTCAAGATGTCTAAGGTGCAACATAGGAGTGAATTTAGAGAAGACACTAAAGACCAAATCACACTCCTAAGTAGGATTTATGGCTATCCTAATGCTAGGGACTTCTATCTGTGGATGGTCTGGTTTATAATATTTATTTGTGATAATAAGAAGATTGATTGGGCCACTATCATAAGTGACAACTTCCATGAGTAGGTCAATAATTTCTTGCAAAGAAAAAAATTATATGACATCCTATTTGGTATACATGTTGGTGGGTGCAGCCACAATAGTGTGTCTCACTTTTGGGACATGTTGATTTTTGCCTAAAATCACATTTTTTAGAAAAATAATGATTTAATCCTTGAGAGGTTTCATATAAATGTTTTTAATTGAAGAGGGATAGATAAGACCCCCTTAGATCAAACCCCCTTGGATAGAAGCCCTCTAGTATTAAATCATACCCACAATGGAGTCTCCTTCGCACCTATCAAAATGTTGGCAAAAAAACACTTTTTCTTTACCTTTTGAGGGATTAAATAACATCATTTAGAAATTATATTTTACAAGATTATAGCCCTTGAAATGAGCTTTCCAACAAGTATATTTTTGATATGTTTTCATTTTATCATGTATTGAATTTTCAATTTTTACTGAACATAGGTTTTTCTTCGAACATCAAGCTCTTCATTTTGCAGAGGTGGAAAAATAGTAAACCATTGTAAAAATATTCAAAAAATACCCTTTCCCTAGGTATTGATGTCCTTGTTTCACCAAAAAAATAAAAAATGGATTTTGATATATACACAACAAGTTAGGTTGTACGACACACATGTATGTCCAAATTATAGTTACAATGACTTCATAAATTAATTAATATATACATATAACAAAAAAATATGGAAAAATATCCTTTTCCCTAGATATTGATCTTGAGAATCTATATTTCAAAAATTAGAATTTTATCCTTTATAGAAAAAAATTTATGTTGTATGACACAAGCGTTACTTTCTAAAAAATGTTGTTTTCTGTTTAAAACTAGTTATTAATGGAGATGTTGAAAGATTCATGATTTATTTTGGAAAATTTAAAAAATATATATATTTACAATCTACACACAAATTTCCACAAATCACTAGTTTTCATCATCTTCAAATTCTTAACAGTTTAGATGCAATAGGTCTCAGAAGATGAAGATTCAGTTAAAAATATTGATGTGAATGTCCATCTTGGGTAAAAAATGAGACACAGTATTGTGATTTCACCCTGGCTTCTCAAGAAACTTTTCTAGGGCTCACCAGGGTGGGATCTATTCATCTTGGAGAAGTGAAGATTCATGAGCATTATCCACAACTAAATTAGATGATAGTTATAGGAATTATTATGTGGTAAATGATAATCTTATCTATGCCATTATTAAAGGATTAGAAGGATATTAAATTACAAGAAGTATTTCTCTAGAATTTATGGAAGAGTTGAAGAATTGTGGGAATTTGTACATCCAATTCAAAACATTTACATATATTAGAGTAGTCAGCTTCCATAAATCCCCTATCAAACTCCCAAGGTATCCTTATAATAAAATAATCCTATTGGAGTTGTGCAAATAGGTAACAGAGATCCACAAGTTGATTGTTGGCAAGCACAAATCAGGATATACATTTTATGTGAAAATAGGATTATGTTCTTGTACCAACATGCAAATGACAAAAATGCATAGATTGAGTTGGAAATGTATACCATGGAGATGTACAATGATCCTAAGGCTAGGTTTGACCCCATTGGGGAAATAAGAAAGGTTATAGGTTCATTGTTCAAACATGAACTTGCCCTGGAGGATCACTGGGATAATTGTGGGGAAGAATTTGAAGTAAGAATGAAAGATTGTTGTTGGTTAACAGTAGATATGATAAAATCATGCAATGTGGCCAAAGTGTTCAAGGAACTAAAAGAAAACTGGAAATTTTTGGATCCCATTTACAGTGTACTTACAACCAGCTAATCTACAATGTAGATTGTTCCATTCAAGAAGATGACAAGATGGACACTAGGGATGGAAGTATCAAGGCTTGTTGTCAAAGGTGGTTAATATCTCCATTCCCAATGATGTAGCTACCATAGTTCCCGAACCTTCCACAAATAAATCAACCATAAGAGAAGGATCACCTGCTACTACTAGTAAACAAAATCCATCATCTTCAAAGGTTGGCTCAAAGAAGAGAAAGGCGAAAGAAAAGATTGATATAGGATCCAATGAAGAGGATCTCAAAGAAGTTCCTCTAGTAAGGAGGAAAAGAAAAAGGACCTCATCTCAGGCTACACATACTCAAAAGGAGGTTTCTCGCACTCCTCCTCCACATGAATCTATTTTCCTTCTCCCAGTCCTTCTTCCTCTCCCCCACATGAATCTCCTCTTCTTAGTCCTCCTCCATCTCCTCCTCCATAGTAGAACCCTAGTCCTCCTCCACTTCCACCTTCTCCTCCTCATGTTCCAACTTTTCCGATTCCTCCACCTCCTTTGTCTCCATTGATTGATGTTCCTATACCCTCTTTCCAAGAGCAAGAGGAACCTCTCTCAAGAGAAGAAGAAACTCAAGATAAAGAGAGGATTGAAGAGGAAGTAATCATAGATGTAGAAGTTCAATAAAAGGAAGTTTGTGAGAAGGAGGATATCCCAGATAACCCTAAAGAAGAGGATAATGTTACAAGAGAACCTAAAATAGAAGAAGTTGAATTGAATAGAGAGGTTCAAAATTAGCAAGTCCCTGAAGAAGTCTCAAAAGAGAAAATGAAGCAAAATATGCAAGAACAAGACTACTCTCTTTCTACACAATGCAAAAGGTATTTTTTATCCTCTAAGGGGGACCTCTTCCAATGTGCCAATATGTTTGAACCATACAATTCAAAATAAGAAAAGGACATATGTCCAAGAAGAAGAGGAGAAAATCTTGAATATTTTATTAGAGGCATTCTAGTCCTGACCAATAGGAAGAAGAGATCAAGAAGGATATCTACTATCACCATAGATGAGCAAGGAAACATAACTTCTCAAATAGTCATCCCTCTAGTAGATAAGTATGAATCCAACATGCATCCAGAGGACTACCAAATAAGATAGGTTAATCTTGGTGTTCACACATGAGAAGGTGAACAACAATCTTTGAAGATGTATGTTTCTACCATTTTGAAAAGAATGCAAAAGGATGAGAAAACCAAAGAGGATCTCAAGACTCAGGTAACACAATTAACAACATTTGTAAACAATTCTATTGGACCTATTGATGTTGTAGCTCCTAAACCAATTTTATAGGCTGCTCTCAAAGGGGAAACCCTACACCTTGACCCTAAGGGATGGGTATCTACAACTAAGCAATGGAAGGATGATTTTTTGGCTTTAGCAACTAGATTGTTAAGAAATGTAATAAAATTTTATTTTTGTATTAGTGATGAAGATGGCATAGCCCACCAAATTAAGGTGAGAATAGTTGAGGAATTGATGGTTTGGGAAGATTACATTCCAATTTTGTAAAGAATAAAAGCCACTTCCTCTGAAGAATTACTAAAGGAAAATATTGTAGAAGAAGAATATCAAGATAAACTTGGAGAATGGTTAAAATATACATAGATGAGGTGAAAACCCTAAATAATTTAAAATTGAGTTAAATAAGAATAGGAGCATAGCTAAATAGGAAATGGTGAAGATTGAACATTTTGTAGAGAATCTTGGCTACACGTTTTGGGAGACACCATCCTTAGTCACCTCTCCCAATAACATGGTTGAGGAACTAAAAGGATTACTTAAAGGGAAGGCCACACAAGAGGCCATTGATAAAATGACAACTAAGAAGATGAAGTTGGAAACCTTCTAGGATGAGTTAGTAGATTTCGCAAGCTTGCAGGAAAATATG
This sequence comes from Sequoia sempervirens, assembly GCA_007258455.2. Taxonomy (NCBI): domain Eukaryota; kingdom Viridiplantae; phylum Streptophyta; class Pinopsida; order Cupressales; family Cupressaceae; genus Sequoia; species Sequoia sempervirens. The sequence continues at coordinate 5,656 of VDFB02075184.1, forward strand.
GAGAGTTAGGCCTTCACACAAAGGATTAAATTGCAATATCATCAAGGACCTCCAATGGATGTGATGAATGAAGTCATCACTACTTTTTCTGATATTTTTCCTAGTTAACTATAGTCATAATTTTTAATTTTGTTTTATTTCAAATAATTTTGTAATAAAGAATAGTGCCTAAATCATAATTCAAGTTGGTGTTGTCTTTTTAGTTTAGGCTTTAGTTTTGAAGGAGTTTTTAGTTTAGTTTCAGTTAGATCCCAAATCTAACTAGGATGCTTTATTTTTCTTTCAGTTAGATTTTTATTTAGATCCAAAAATTATGGGACACCTGAGTATATTTAATTTAGACTCTAGATCATTGTAAAGATCAAAACTCACGTATTTTGCAAAATAACTTATACATTTTCAGCATGGGATTTCCTACTTAACTTTTTGGAGCTATTTTATGAATCAAAGGATTATGCCTTATTTGCATGTATGTGGATCTCAATCTTTAGTGATGGTATGATTTTTTTGATTATCTAAGTTGAGTAAATTAATGAAATCTATTGTGTTATTATGTTATTGATAAACAAACTAGATCTTATCATTGTCCATTTAATTTTAGTATTTGTTTCTAAATATTTTTGGTAATCCTTTAATCTTTTGATCTTTATTTCATGATGTTCTTGTTACCCATTTTTCACCTATGGGCTCAATCAGGCAGGGTAACCCATGTTTTCAGGGGTTCTTGAAGACCAAATGGAAGAACACTTGCATCATGATCACTTTTTTCTAACTTGTTTGCTTCTTGTGTAGATGCATGGGGAAATGATGTTTTAATTTAGCACGTGGATTAAATGTGGCTCCCAAGAGGGTTGAGCCCAGCGTGCAGGTCGGGGGTGGGCTTTCTTTCTGTTTATGTTTTGCCTTGTCTTTCCCTTTTTTTGTTTTGTTTTCTTCTTGCCTTTCTCTTTGTTCTGTCGGGGGCGGAACCGGGTCGGAACCTGGGATTGGAACTTTTCCAAGGTTTCGATTCCTATTTCTGTTCCACTTTTGACCCCGCTTCTGCCTTTTCTGCTTTTGTCGGGCCCCTTTTCCTTTGTTTCCGTCGGAGGCAGAACCAGATTGAAACCAAACTTGGAACTTTTCTGGAAGTTCCAGTTTTCGTTTTAGTTCCAGTTCAGATTCCGGTTCCGGGCTCATGTGTGTCTTGTTCTCTTCTTTGGCCTTACGTGTTACCGTGGGGTAGTTTTTCCCTTTCTTTTCTTCCTTGTCCTTTTTTCCTCCCTTCCTTGCCTTCATTGGAGGTGGGTTCGTGGCAGATTCCAAAGTTGAAACCTTGTGAAAGTTTATGTTTCGGGTTTATTTCCGCCCCAGCCCCCACTCTGTTTTACCCGGGATCGGATATAGTTCTGATCCTGCCCTTCTTTCTTTCTGTCTTTTTCCTTGTGCGTTTTCTTTCCTTCTCTGACGGGCCCGAAACTGGGTCAGAACCTAAACTTGGAACTTTTCCAAGGTTCTGGTTCCTATTTTCGTTCCGCTTCTGGCCCCGGTCCTGCTCTTTCTTCTTTCCTTTTCTTCCTGGATTTTAATCGAGGGATGTCTCCCCCTTGGTTCCCCTTTATGTTTTTCTTTCTTCTCCCTTCATGCCTCGTATGTTGCCGGGGGCGAGATCGGGTCGAAGTCCGAACCTGAACCTTGAAGAAAGTTTCAAGTCCGGATTTGGTTTCGGTCCCGGTTCCATTTTCGTGCTTTTTTTTGTTTTTCCCGTTTTGGTCCCGATCCCGGTTCCGCCGGGATTTGTCTGTCTTTGTTTCTGCCCCCTTTCCCCCTGCTCCCGGTTCTATTTTCCTCTTGACCCCACCCCCACCAGTTTTTTGAAAAAACTTAGTACAAAGGAATGTTTTGCCAGAAAATGAGGAGTTCGCCATAAGGTCTCCCTGACCCGATGGGGTCTTAACGATGGCTTTTTTAAAGATCGATATAACTCTGGCTGCTCGCCATGAGGTCTTGCTGACCATCGTATGTCTTTCCGAATGGATTGGAATGTCGGTATGACTTCATCCACCCGCTATGACTTCTTGTCGATAGGCTAATGTCTTGCCGACAATGAGGGGCCTCACCAGGTGTCTAGCCGAATGAAGAGTTCGCCGAAGGGAAAAGAAGTCCAAGAAGTCTCAGTGAATGAAAGTGGTCTCAGTGACGAAAAGTGATATTGGCATGACTAATAAAGCCTGTCGTGACCTCTCACCGATGAATGTTTCTCTTGCCAAAGTGAAGCGAAGTAAGCCCTCGCCAAAGCAAGGTGCCTTCGGCACAACCTCTTGCCGATAAAGCAATGTCTTAGCGATAGGGAACCAACCGAAGTCTCTCCGACCACCAAATGTCTCCCCAAAGCAATGTGGTGCTCGGTATAAGAAATGAAGATTGGCGAGATGTCTCACCGACAAGAATGGGCCTCGCCAAGAGTTGAAGCCGTCACCATGAGGTCCCAACGACTTATGGGAGTCTTGCTGATAGCAGTCACCTTGCCCAAAGAAATGAACATCGGTCTAACTTTCGCAATTCGGTGAGAAGTCTCGGCAACAGTCCTAAGTTACGCTGATAGCTGCAAGGGTGATCAATCAATAATGGCGCTGAATCTAATGGATAGATCTTATGCTTCTTCTCGAAAGGGAGGTAGTCGTGAGTCACTATAGTAGCTAGAGATGACGGTTGGAGGAGTGAGGGGACATTAATGACCCTATCGCAGAGCATTCAAGGTGACTCTGACAAAGTCTTAATGGCGGACTTGAAGGCTGCAAGATAACAACGACGGCTGTAAAAGATCTGAAGGTCATGCCCAGGGATGAGCTTTCACTGACATGAGCAGGGGGATGCGCATTGAATGCTTCATTGACTTCATTCCAAAGCTGTCTAGGGCCGACATGTCTAGGCGCCGACTCATTTTTGAAACCCTAATGCAGAGGGCCGACCTTTGGTTGTATATATGGCATTTTTTTCTTTTTGTAAAGTAGTTCTTAGTTAGGAGACTATCGAAAGAGCACTATTCAGACTTTGTAACTCATTATTTTTTATGAATACTACATATCTGTAACACAGACACTCCTTATTTTCTCAATAGAAAGTTATTTCCTTTCAGAATTTCTTTGTTGTCTTAGTATTGCTTGTGAGTTGCATGGTAAAATCCTGTGTAATCCTCTATTTTATCAGATTCCTTCAGTACTGGATGCAAAGAATATTATGTCATAAAGTTGGTTTATGTTAGTGATCTCTTTCTATTGCATTTATATATGTGAAGACATCTTGTTTTCCTTGTGTTAAGCACTAGAATAGTTGGAACCTTACATAGACTCATTTTTGTGAACATAAATCTCTGTATTGTGAGATTGTTTAGCTCTATTGAGATTTTTTGTGAGTTTTCAGTAGTATTGTCATATGTTTATCTTTGGTGTATCACCTGTTAGCGATAGGTTTTGGATTCAAGTACATCTTTCTTACTCTTTTCCTTTATCATTCTTCAATTTTTCCCAAGATATCTTAAGGGGAACTAGCCCATAATCTAGAGGTTCACTTCATTCCTAGGTCACCCACAACCTCGAAGTGTTCCCATGTGTCAATAGGTTGCTATAGTTGATAGCTTAGCAAGGGTGCAAACTTTATTTGACAACAGTTTTTGGCACGCCCGGTGAGACTGAGAACTGTTTCCAGTCTCAAAATCAAAATTATCATATTGCTGTTTAGTATGTACAACAGAAATTGCAGTCTTTAAGAGACAAATTTTAGCATACTTGGCGACTCCGAGCTCAGAATTAGCAGTTCCAGTGCATTGCTACTCATGAGAAGAGTGCAGACTAGGAGTAGTTCATCTATTTTTGAGTATTTGTAGTTGTCCCCACCCAGAAGAAAGGGGAGAGAAATGCAAAGGGTTCAAAAAATAGTTGTTTATTTTAGAAGATCCAAGTCGAATCCTGTTGTTAGAGGACATACTGTTGTTCTTGTTGTTATACTAAGAGCATCCCAGCAACAATGATTCCAGCAGTGAGAAACCAGCCATTTGTTGTCTTTAACCAAGGCAGCCCACTAAATTTAACTCAGCATGATGACATTCTAGTTGTTGTCTTAAGAGGGTTGCCATATTTTTATGGGGAGGATCATACCACCCCAACAGAGCACATAAAAGATGTTTCCAACCTATGTGTTGTTCACCATGTGACTGAAGAAAATGTTGCGCTCAGATTGTTGGCGGCGTCCTTCAAGGAAAAATCCTTACAGTGGTTCAGAGGTCTACCTGTCAACTCCATAGCCACATGGGATGAGTTAGGTAGTCAGTTGTGCAATTTTTTTGAAGACAAATCAGACCACTTGTCATTGGTGGAGCAGCTGTCTACAATCAAAAGAGCTCCACATGAAGATATGTCAGATTTCAATCACCATTTTCAAAGGACATGGGATAGAATCCCACAAACGGTAAGACCTACCACCAATCATGCATTTTTAAACTATTTAAGAGCTTTAAATAGCGATATTTGTGTAATGATTCAATCAATGGGAGGTGATGCACTTCCTGTAGCATATAGTATAGCCGTTAGAGCTTAAAACAGCCTCATACAGGCTAGTAAAATTGCCCCAAGACCACCTATGCCAATATTTCCTGCTCTTCAGCCTCCAATACCTATGCAAGTTCCTCCTTTAGCTATTATCCCATGTGCACTAGCATTTCCAGCACCTGATACCCAGCCTAATGGTCAATTAAACGCATTTCCAGTTCAGTCTAACGAACTGCAAGAGATTAAAGGCCTTTTAACGACCTTTGGAAATGAGATGGTTAATCTCAAAAAATAGCAAAATCAAGGTTTTAAGCCTTACCAGTCCTCATTTCAATCCAATTACCAGCAAAATCAAATCAATAGACGACCTTACCAGCCTTATAATCAAGGTCAAAAGTTTGTTCCTAACTCAAGGCCACATCAAGCTTATGACTCTAATTCCACAAGCACTTCCAAAGAGCTCGCACCTGTCCAGAACAATTTAGTTCAAGATTATGAGTGGTGCTTTCCGTGCAATCAACCCCATAATCAGAGTACCTGTGTAAATGGGATGCTTAACCAAGCCTTGATGGTTCAGAACAGTAATGTGCCTATAACAACTGAAGCGCAGTAGCAAGAGCAACAGACACATGAGTCTACATTCCTAAACTGGCAAGGGGAAGAATATTTTGGAGTGGTCCACTCTAATTCTTCGATTGCAAATAATACACATAGCAAGAAGAGGGCTATAGATGAGGCACATCAACCTAATACAGTTCAAACTCAATCGAAGCAAGGGCCGAACCAGAATCAAGGTGCTCCTGACCCGTCAGAAGTTGATCGGATCTAAGTGCTACCAAGGGGCCAGCCTTTGCTAACCAACCAATAGTTTGACTTATCAGCCCAGGCCCCTGCAGTTAAAGGTAATGCTATTTCCCCTAAAAGTCAGGTTAAACCTGCCACATCTTTTAATATATTGGAGCATATGAAGAAAATTAATGTACCCATGTCAATATGGGATTCTCTGAGTATTCTGAGTCAAAAGGACCTACTTCAATCCGCCTTATCAGGTTTAAGTGTCTCAGATGAGCCTAGTGTAGAAAAGGAGAAGGTTGTGTTGGCTAACATTACAGTTGGTAATAAAGAACAGCAAGCTGCTAAGGCCAAGCCACCTCCTTTTTATTTATCATTAATTATAGGAGATCATCTGGTTCACAATTGTATGATTGACTCAGGGGCTAGTAGTTTAATTATGCCCAAACAAATTGTCGATAAGTTGGGAATTGAGTATGAGCCACTAGAAAAGGGGGTAGTGCAATTGGATGGTACTGCTGTGAATACAGTAGGGGTCATTAAAAATTTGAGCTTAACTCTACATGCCTGTCCCAATTTTGCAATACCACAGGATATATACATTATTGAGTTGCCCTCGTACTTTGCCCTTTGTTTATCCAGGGATTTTACAGCCAGGATAGGTGGTTACTGTATAACTGAAAATATGTTATACTTCTGTGAATCCTTGCATGCAAGGATACTCAATAATGAGTCCTTGCAAATCAATTCATAGCTCTCTATCCGAGAAGAGCAGGGATTGATATTGTGGCCCTCAGATTGACCCAGTTACCCCTACAAATACAGTCTCGGAAAGAGAGATTCAAAGAGGAGAAGCAAGAATTCCAATCTCCATGAATCCTGTTCTTGCAATGCAACAATGAAAACTAATCTAAATGACTGTAAAATGCAATAAACAAAACTAATTTATTGAAATGAAAATTGATCTACATGCAATGCCATAAATGAATTATTTTGCAAATTAATCTACTATGAAGATTAAGCTAAAATGTATCGTAAACTATATGCTCTAAAACTAAGATGCTTATAAATCAAACTAATGTGTAATCTCAAATGGTAACATTCAAGAAAATTTTAGCATAAGTGCGATGTAAAAATTTTGTGATTCTTTTGAAATGAGAATGAGAGGGTTCATTTTATAGGCAAAAGTGGAATTGAAGGAAAATTCAGAAGCAATGTGGGATAAATAGAAAAATAGAAACAAATCTTGATTGGAATTCTTTTTTTAGTTTATTTCCCTTTTAACTGATTTGTTTCCTTTTTTCATCACGGGATATTCTTGAGAGGATATTTCATTTATTTTTATTTAATTTAAGATAATATCTCTTTTAATAAAATAAAATAAGATTATGTAATTAGAAATGAATATTAATAAAATAAAATAGTATTTAATTAAAATAGATTTAATTAAATAGCATCATTTATTTAAGTAATATTACTTCAATTAAATAACATTATTTTATTTATTAAAAGGGATTTATTTCTTTTGATTAAATAAAATTAATGAAGCATTCAAACCTTAGGGAAAATTGAAACATTTGAAATAGTTATGAATTGATTAAGAAATTTGATTTGAAAATGCGACAATCATTGATTCAGAAAGTTGATGTTGACAAATTAAATAAATGGGGCCCAAAGTCTAGGTGACCATTTAGGTTGCATACATTTGCCCCTCTTTGACTAATGTGAGGTGGGCACAAAGGGATCACATGTAGTCAGAATATGAGATACAATGAGATCGTTGGGATCACAAAACAACAGAGATCTGAGATGCGACTTAGGATCGCATACGGACAAAACATAAACAAAAGGCCTTTGAACATGGGAGTGCGGTGGGGATCACATCAAAGTGAGAGATAAGAATCTCGTAAAGGTTGCCCCAAGAGAAGCAATTGATAAATTGTGGTTGGAATAAAGGATTGAAGTTTGATAGATGCTTGCCTAAGTGATGCAATCGAGAAATGAGATGAGGAGAAATAATAAATTGAAAAATTGATCCAAATGGGACAAGGGAATAAGGTTCTTGATGTAAGATGAAAAATATAAAAATTCTGAGAACCGGAGTAGATCGGCAAAGAAAATTATACCTAAGGTTGAATTAGAAGAAAAGAAGTGGGGTGAAATCGAATAGAAGATAGAAGTTTGGAAGAAATGGAAAGAAATGGAGAGAAGGAAGAGAATCTGCCTCAATAAAGAGGATGCATCAAAATCAATCAACTGTTTAAGATAGTGAATTTCGATTGAGATCATGAAAGAAGATAAGGAAATGAAACGTGATCACGGTTGAAAAATGAAGGAAACCCTCTCAAACCCATAATACAGCCTAAAAGTGCAAATTAACATGAAGTCTAAATAATGCAAGCTACATGAAGATGCAAAGGTGTACTTGCAATAGGGTAACATAGGTTTTTGTGTGTTCATCATTCATTAGAGAATGTAAGAGAACTTATTTTCATCATTGGGCCATTATTATCAGACATCGGACAATCACACAATCATCACTAGTCACAAATGCAACTATGAAGATATGAATGTGATTTATATCAGCTTGGAATGTGGAAAGATTCTAACATGAGCATCAAAGACATGAAGGTCAAGATGACTACAATGTTAGCTTACCCAATTTAATGTAGCAAAACCACGCTCGCATCAAGACATAAATGCCAGGATTACCATGAGAATGGTCGTGCAAAAACATTCAAGGATGATGCCATAAATCTCTTAAGTGTGTCAAGGAGACAACAAGAAACACTGAAGAGGTTCAAGACAACACCCACAAGTAGAAAGCAAATAAAAGCATGCCCCATGCCCCAAGTCCTCTAGCTATGCATCACAAAGAGACTTATTAGACAAGGACACTCAACGAAAATCAATATCAATCAGCACACAAAGAAAAGATCATGGCATATCTCAAGCATTAAGTGTTGCAATTAAAAAATTTTAAGTGTGTAAACTGATATTGAGTTTCGAGGATAAGGATCAAATGCTTGCAAGTAGGTAAGATCACATGACCGAACTGGATAAGACCAAACTGATAAGTATTGAAAAACACACGATGTCAGGGGTTGTGTTGAAAAACACAATTGGGTTAGTGTTGAAAAACACCGTTTGTGAGGTGTCCTAAAGACAAGCATATCCAAGAGACCAAAGCTAACACAGTGATGCCCCTAGACAAAGACAAAGACCAATTCCAAACCAAGGCAATAAGGACAAGGCATGATGGAGAAAGGCTAAGTGTCGAGGATGCATGCTAAGAAATAGGGATGCAAAGGCCTCAAGTAGCGCCTGTGTCCAGGTTTTCACCACTTGGAAGAATTTTTTTTAGGACTTTTTTTTATATTTATTTTTTTATTTTTTTGCTACCAAAGCTGTTTCCGGGGTTTCACCAAGGCACTTTTCTTTTTTGAATTTTTTTTTTGAATTTTTTTTTTTAAATTTTTTAGAAATTTTTTTTTTTCTTTGTTTTGTATTTTTCATTTTTTTTTGTATTTTTTCAGCATCATATTTGAATTTTTTTGGATTTTTTGACAATATATCAATTTTTTTTTGTAATTTTTTCAGTATCATATATCGTTTTTTTTGGAACTTTTTTCAGGGTCATAATTATATACAAAGGATGCCCCCAGACAGAACGGGCATCAAGGATAGAACTTCTTCAGGTGCAAAACATTGATAGGCTCAGGGAGCTGCTCCCCCTCTTCAGTAGATAGTAGATAGGCACCTGTGCCAAAAGCTGTTGTGATGATGTAGGGTCCAAGCCAATTAGGTTCGAATTTTCCCTTCTGTTCTCGATTCTGTTGGTTCTTAGGATTCTCTCGCAGGACAAGATCTCCTACTTGGAATTCTCTAGGGCGAACCTTTTTGTTGAAGGCTTTGGACATCCACTTTTGATAGACCCTCATATGGTCAAATGATGATTTACGCTTCTCATCAAGAAGTTCCAATTCTTGCAATCTCATGGCGCGATAGTCTTCATTTGTAACTAGACCTTTGAGAGAGACCCAAAGTGATGGAATCTCAACCTCTAAAGGTAACACTGCTTCAGCGCCGTATGTGAGGGAAAAAGGAGTAGCCCCAGTTGGAGTACGAATACTCGTTCTATAGGCTCACAGTGCCGGATTTATCTGTAGGTGCCAGTCTCTACCATTCTTATGAACTGTTCTGTGCAAAATCTTGAGAATGGTTTTGTTTGAAGCCTCTGCCTGACCATTTCCTTGTGGGAAGTAAATGGAGGACCAATGTTGCTTTATCTTGAATCTTTGGCAGAGTTCTTTAAGGTCCTTGTTTTTGAACTGACCTCCATTGTCAGTGATGATCTTAGATGGCACTCCATATCGATAGATGATATGGTTTAAAATAAATAAAGACACTGTCTTGCCTGAGGCAATAGAAAGTGGAACAGCCTCTACCCATTTTGTGAAGTAGTCAGTAGCAGTGATAATGAACTTATGCCCACCTAATGAGTTGGGATGAATCTTCCCAACAAGGTCAAAGGCCCATCGCTGAAATGGCCAGTGAGATATAGAAGGAATTAGCTCCCTACTTGGAGCATGTATCAGGTGTCCATGTTTCTGACATTTTTTACAAGACTTAGCAAATGCTACTGCATCTATCTGCATCGTAGGCCAATAGTACCCTGCCCTAAGCAACCTTCTAGCCATGGAAATACCATTAGAATGTCCTCCACATATTCCCTCGTGGATGTCAACTAGCGCTTGATCGGATTCCTCCTTTTCTAAGCACCTAAGAAGTGTTCCATCTAGACCCCTCCTATACAAATCACCAGAGATGAGGGAATGGCAAGAGGCGTTGCGGATAAGGTTTCTTCTTTCAGATCGATTAAATGTATCAGGGATGATTCCATCACGAAGATATGAGTAAATATCACCATAGCGGGAGGATTCATGATTGACAAGGGTACAAATGACATGGCTTTTGGGTGAGTCAAATATGGGATATCGTAGCTCTTCTACCAGGAATTCATATCTGGACTCATGTTCCTCTAACTAAAGAAGTGAAGCAAGGGTGGCCATAGTATCAGCTGCTTTGTTCTCAGCCCTAGGGATTTGCTAAAAGGTGACAAAAGTAAAATACCGTCTTAATGAATCAACCATTTTTTTGTAAGGTACCAACTTGTCATCTTTTGTTTGGTATTGTTCATTGACTTGGTTGATGATCAGCTGAAAATCCCCATAGATATGTACTTTTGTGATATTCCACTCTATGGCCATTTTTAGTCCATTTGTCAAAGCCTCATACTCTGCTATGTTGTTTGTGCATGGAAAGAGTAACTTGTAAGATTTAGGAATAGTATACCATTGAGGAGAAACAAACAACACACCAGCTCCAGAACCATTTTGCATGCAGGAACCATCAAAGAATAGTTTCCAGGATATGTCAGTCATGTAAATAAGATGCTCATCTGGAAAGTTGACTTGAATGGGCATATTATCTTGAATAGGGAAATTAGCCAGTTGATCTACAATAGCTTGGCCTTTGATTACTTTGCACTCAATATACTCTATGTTAAATTCAGAAAGAATCATCATCCATTTAGCAAGTCTACCCGTGAGAGCAGCTTTACCGAGCAAGTATTTGAGAGGATCAATTTTTGCTATGAGGTGTATGGTGTGCGCGAGCATATAGTGTCACAATTTTTGAGAAAAACACTACTGCGAGGCAAGCTTTTTCAATACTAGTATAATTAACCTCATAAGAAACAAAAGTGCAACTAATATAATATATGGCCCTTTCTTTCCCTTGTTCATCTAATTGAGCCAACAATGCCCCCAGTGAAGATTCGGTAGCTAAGACATATAAAATAGAGGTTTTCCTAGAATGGGAGGCATTAAAATGGGAGGATTTGCCAAGTATTCTTTAATTTGATCCATGCTCTTTTGGAAATCCTTATTCCAGACACATTGAACACCTTTATGCAATTTTTTGTTGAAGGGTTGTGCTCTATCTGCCAATTGTGAAATAAACCTCCTTATGGATTGAAGGCACATTTTTCTCAACTTCTGTTTGACTGGTTTCACACCTGGAGCTATGGACAAATGATGCATAATGAGATTAGTGTCCAACCCTGGCATGTCTGAGTATGTCCATGCAAAGTTAATTTCCTTCTTTTGGAGGAACTCAGTATAGGCTTTCTTTTCTTCAGGTGATAAAGATTTAGCCAAGTGGACAATTTTTGGAACTTCCTCTGTGCCCAAATTAACAGCTTCTATAGGTTCAACCAATACTGATGATCTGTCCTGGAAATAGCTTGGGAGACTATCAAGTACCTCATCCGTAGGTGCCTCTAGGAGGTTTTCACCTTTGGATATGTCTTTTATTTTTACTTTTTTTTGTTCTGACACCGCCACATAGTGGTTTTCGCCATCAAAACTCTTATTCTTTTTTTCTTTCCTTTTTATCTTGTGACTAAGGTACTTGATGTCAGGTTCTGTCATCTTGGTAGCGGTTCTTGGTGGAAAAGCTTCTGAGGTTCAATGGCATTTAGATAGCAGGTGATCTCATAGTCATTTTGAAATGTCAAGAGTTGAGGCTCTTGGTAACGTTGAGACCAATCAATAAGGTTAGGGTGAACAAGGGGTAGGTTGATGACCGGTTCAAGATTAAGGATATAGGTGATGTCATCTCTGGTGACTGTAGAATTGGAATCTATCAAGTTTCCCTCTAAAGTGTCTAAATCAGAATTTATCCTAGCAAGCGAAGAATTGTCTACTAATGTGACATGTGGGTTCCAATCTTCTAATCTAACACATGACTTGTCAGTTACATCAGGTTGAGAACTATAAGTGTGGACAACATCCATATCCAAGTCAACTGTTGCATTTGAGAGTGAATCCCATTCAAACTCATGAGAGTCTATTTATGAATTATTGTTGGAGCCTGGTGATGTAGAAGCCTCAAGATTTGGAAGAGGCTCCTCTCCTCTAGCAATTTGCTCAATCACAAAATTATCTGAATTATCACCATCCGTTGCAGCTAGGATGGAGACACTATCCATAGTCAATCTTGCATTCATATAGTCACTATCTATTGCAAATGAGATAGGAGGACTATCAATTATTAAATCTCTTGAATCTTCCCAAAGGAGATTTGTTGAAGGTACCCAATCATCTGTTATGTCTTGTTGATTGGTCAAATCTGGTACATATTATGTGTCATCTTTACTATCCCTCCTATCAGAAATGGGGACAGTGCATTTATTGTTGTTCATAAAGCCTAGGCCAACTAGTTTCTTAGACTTACGTGCAAAAAGATCATGATTGAGTGGTTCGGCTCTAGCATCTAACCTATGACTAAGAGGGCCATATCCTGGATAACCCATCTTCTTGACAAAAGTATATCCTCTCCCATAGGACTTAGGAGAGGGGGAGAAATTTTCATTGTGCTGGTATTTCTCCTCTTTGTATATCCAATCTCGAACAACTACTTCCTCTTTTTCATCTTGTATTAGTACTGAGGATTCAACAAACTTGTCAAATAGTGTCATTGTTGAAGATGATGATTTCATCTCCTATGAAGGCTTTCCATATGTCCTAGGGGAAACAGGAATCTTTGCAAAAGAGTCAAGTTGATACCCCCCATGCCAAGGTCTACTGACTTAAATTTGTTTTGACAGTCTGCTAAAGTTGTTTCATAATCCTCTGCTGCTCGGTTAAGAGGGACATGAACATTAGCTAAGATTGAGTTAATTGATAAGGTGTTATCCCCTGGTATGCAAATTTATGTTCCATTATAGGGGAACTTAACACACTGGTGGTAGGTAGACGGCACTGCCTGCACATCATGAATCCATGGTCTACCCAGTAAAATGTTGTATGCAAGGGGTCCAATATCAACAATTTGAAACAAGATATCTTTTTCAACTGGGCCAATCCTGACAGGAAGAACAGCCAACCCCTTAGAACTTCGTTCTACCTCATCATAGACCTTTATGGTGATCGTCTTTCTAGTGTCGATCACTTGCTCTGAATAGCCCAAATTTTTTAACAAATTCAAAGTACGGATATTTAACCCAGCACCCCCATCAATCAACACACGCCTGACATGGGTTTTATGAATCATGACTTCAATGTGAAGGGCAAGATTGTGTGGATGGCTTAGGGATTTTTCATCATCTTCAGAGAAAGAGAGGTAATGTGGGATAGTAATGTGATTCACCATGCCTTGTAATTGGTCTATATCAATGTTGTTGGGGACATTTGTTGTGCGCAAAGCGTCCTCAAGGATCTACTTATGTCTAGGGGACAACTCTAGAAGGTCTAAGATTGAGATCTGCGCTGGAGTTTTCTATAACTGATCTACAAGATTGTAGTTTGGTTTGAGAGTAGTGGTGGACTTTATAGTGACATTCTTGGATGCCACTTGCTTGGATTTGTTGGATGGACCTGAACTAGGCCCTCTGAGAATAATAGGGGCTTGACTCCTAGTAACAGCATTAAGGGCTTGGGAAGATAACCTAGAATGAGGACCTCTCAGCACCACAACAAGTTGGTTGTCAAAAATAGGGGGAGAGTCATAACCATGTGGGTCCTTACTCCTTATCATATTAACACTTGGCTCCACAACTTCAAGCATGTTTATCACATTTTCTGCCGCTGTATAGGTGTAGTTGATTGCAGCTTTGCCATTCTGTGATTTAGAGGTTTCCCCCTTGTCGTAATTAGGCAAAGGTTCCTTAAAAGCCTTATGATCAGTATTGGTATTTAGGCCATCAACTTGAAGCTTTCCACTTTCTATAAAATCTTGGATGATATGTTTTAATTTCCAACAATTTTCAATAGTATGGCCGGGGCCATTATGAAATTTATAGAATGCCTTGTCATCCCACCAATGTGGCTTAGGATCTGGAATGTGAAATTTTGCAGGATCCTGAGGATGTGCCAAGTTGTTAGCAATGAGAGTTTTGAGAATATCCTCATATGAGTCACCCAATTTGGTAAATTTCCCCTTCTAGTTTTTGGGCCTCTCTTGATATCTTGGTTTACTTTCTTGTTGTGGAGGTGCATTAAGCTTCATTACTTGCACAGCCTTAGTCAAATTAAGAACCCTTTGATCTCTTGATTGGGAAGAATCCACAACTCCATCATTGACAACTTGTTTGTTTTTGTTCCAATTGTTGTTCTTCCCTTTATCCTTATTGTTGTGTTGACCATTGTTGGTATTATTGTTATGTCTGTTCAAAATGCCTTGTTCTTTTAGAACATCCTCAATGCGGCATGCAGTTTCAATCATGGTATCAAAGGAAGTGAAGACTATCTTTTTGATCTCATATCTCATTTCAGGCACCAAATTACTAACAAGTATGTCAATCTTTTCATCCTCATGGATCGTCCTAGGATACCGAGAGCATTGTCTCCTCCACCTTTGCAAGAAGGTAACAAAGGGTTCCCCCTGATTTTGTTTCAAGTTGCATAGGTCCAACATAGTAACAGGTCTTGACAGATTATATGCGAAGTGTTGAGCGAATCTATGAACAAGTTCTCTAAAAGTCTTGACAGGAGGAGTGATATTGGTAAACCATTCCATTGCTTGTCCTTTAAGACTCCTAGAACAACCCTCATCAAATAGAGTCATCGATGGAATTCAAAGCTCATAGTAGAAGCCAAAGCGCACATGAAATTGATGGCGGGATCACCACTGCCATCATATTTATCGTATTGTGGGAATTCCACCCTTTTTGGAAAATCTTTCATACTCACACTCTTGTCGAATGGATTAGGAAAAATTGAGTCTAGTGAGAATGAGCTCTTAGGTTGCATCATTTTCTCCATCATTTGCTTCATTTGGCAGATTTCTTCCTCTTGAGAGGGATTTTGCTTTTGTATTTTGTTGTCCACATCAAAATTATAAGGGACTCTGGCACCCTTGTTGATTAGACTTTCAAAGAACTTATCTTTGTTTTGTTCCAAATACCTCTCCACATACTGTTGGAAGATAGGCTCTTGTTGTATTCGCATGAAGTCTTGAGTATCAAAGTCATAATGTGAGCTACCACCTCCATGTTGGGAACTAGGATGTACATGTTGGGAGTGTGGTCTTGAATTTCTGGGAGGAGTTTTCCTCCTATAGTGGGCATACTGAGAGGCCCTTCTTCCTCTAGGACTAGGAGATCTAGAAGGGGTCCTTGACCGCCTTCTACTTCTTGGTGTTCTGGAAGGGGTGGAGGGAGGAGAATTATGTCCACTATTAGCACCCCTTGTATTGTATTGTTTGTTTAATTGGTGGGCTAACTGCCTATCTTGCTCCTCTTGAGCGAGTTTCCTTTGTACTTCCAATAAAGCTTGGCTCTCTTCCTCAAGTTGTCTAAAGTTTTCTTGCTTTGTAGCTTGTTCATCTAGAAAGGCTTTCTTTTCGCATTCAATTCTTTTGAGCCTATCACTTGTGAACCTTGAGGTATGTTGAAGTGGTGAGCTTGGTCTAGACTGTTTGAACAAGTCATTGGTATACGTTGTATTGACATGAGCATCACGAGGTTCATTGTCTTGGTCTTCATGTTGTGACCATTGTTCTTGGTGAGCTCGTCTCTTATACCTTTCATCCCGTTGATGGGCATCCAAATATCTTGCATTAATGAGGGGTGAACCAGGTTGATCATCATGAGAAGAATTTCCAAATATCATGTTGTTTTTGTGTTGTTCATAGATATCATCAAGATTTTGATCCATGGCTTCCCTCTCCCGCCGAGTAACAGTATAACTCATATCTATACCTGAGTGGGAAGGTACTGAGGGGGTACTCAAGTCACTAAAATGGCTCTTTTGGGTCAAATGGGTTCCAATTTGACCCTAGGTATTTGGTCAAATGTGGTTCCTTTCGCTACTCTTTTGGCCAGTCTGGTGGGGGTAGTTGGTTAAAGACTATCTGAGGAATTGGCTTTCCTTGGCTCACTTGATATCTTGTTGTAGTGACATGAAAGGGAGAGTTAGTGCTTGAGACAATTCTAAGAAACGTCAATACCAGACTAGGATAGTAAAAGTGGTGAAATAGAACTGTTGCAAATAGGTGGAAACCAACACTGCCACAGAGGTGCTCAATTCTTGGGTGAACACCCTAGCACATATGGATCAGGAGGATGACTTACACAAAGTGTATTGAGTTTGAATTGTATGAAAATGGGTGGACAAGGAGACTACTAGCACTCTCCAAGTGTGTTATCAAAGAGTCTAAAAATTTATCTATTTGACAGGAACAATTCCTAATTTGCCAATCTCAAGCAAAATCGCTTATGAGATCAAGGATCACTAATTCAAAGGTCAAGGACACATAAACCCTAAATACATAATAGGTCTCTAAAACTGGGACAAGTCACCTAATCGAAGAACTCAGTATTTTAGTTTGTTGTTTGTTTTCAAAGATCAAGCAAGTATATCCAGCAATTTTGATCAAGCACATAGGTTTCAATCCGGACAAGTTGTGATACAAAAAGTAATTAGATGCCAGATCTATCAAGGACAAAGAAACTTGATAGTATGAGAGTCTTGTTTGAAGATGTTTGGACAATGTTTAAGACTCAAAACAAACACATAGCTATCTACAAAGAAAATGGTGAGAAGCCAAAAACTTTTGCCCATTAGCATGCACATATGTGCACCTCCTGCAGTAGTGTCACCCCCCTAGAGAGCCCATGTTTTGGTGTTTCCAAGGACTCCAGCGATTAATACGTTCAAAGGTTACCCTTGTAGCGAGGGGGCTAGTGTCATGTCGCCTCAGCGATCCGGTGTATACCTATGATGGGAATGCAGTATTATGATCCAACTTATCACGGAGATTCTTCCCCCTCCTTAGCAAAGATTATGACTCCTTTTCGGTGAACCGGGTAGGCAACTAACTAAGAGGTTTTTACTTGGCTTTCGTTCACAATAACCTTTGGTGCCTTTGATACAGAGCTCGGGCCTCGCAGCCACACCAACACCTGAAAATCACACACCCCCGCAAGCAGGGCTCGGAGCGGCGCCGCTCAGTGCAATAAACAGAGCTTTTCCATGATGATCGTCCAAGTCATGGAAAAGAAGTTACTATGGTCTTGGAGTCTTTAGACTCAACAAGATGTTCTTTATTATAGTGAGGTGGAATCACTAGCGATAGTTGTGTACTCACTTGGGTCATTCCCGGAGGTTCAACTTCCGGCAGGCCCTCTAAAGGTGACACTGGACATGGCTCGGATTCAGGTTTCTGATTTTCTGATTCTCCCAAAAGGAGAAGAGTATACTTCTCTAGCCCGTCTCTTTACCCAAACGCGCTAAACAACCTTAATCACCGAGCTAGTTTCACTTCACCAAATCCACATGCTTTTGAGTTTCTAATTCTCTTAATGAGAGAAGAGCATAATCCCCTGACGAGTGAAAATGCTAAAGATTCACTACCTTGCTCCGCTCCCTAAGAGTTCGTCATATTAGTAAGATCATCAGGAGCTTGGATTTGTCCATGGTCATCACCTCCATGTAACAAAGAGCCAAATTCCCTACTCACTATCAAAACTCCTAAGAATTTTAATGAAGCCCTAATTAGACTATGTGAATTGAAAAGCAGGAAAACAAACACAATTTTTTTTTTAAATAAGATCTTTGACAAACGTAAGTGTTTGTTTTCAAGTCTTTGTCACGCGTCTTGCAATCAAACCGTTAGTGTGTTTCAAGTTCTCTAACTGGCGTCCTGCAGAAACTGTTATGCTGTGAAAAAAAAATTAAAAAATCAGAAGAACCAGAAGAACAAAAGTTGGAATCTATCAAAAAAAAAGAGATTAATTAAAAATCTAATTTAATCTAGTCAAAATTTAATCTAAAAAGAATTAGTTAACAAAACTAAAATTAAACTAAATTAATATAATACTAAACTAAAAATTTAAAAAAAAACTAATCTAAATTAATAAAATTAAAAATCTAATCTAAATTAAAAAAAATTCCTCTTGGATCTAAAAAAAACTCCTGATTGCACGTTTCCCAAGAAAATAACTCAAAAGATAAAGGCTGAGTTCTGACAAATAAATCAGATACCTAGTAAAAATTTTGCAAAAAATAGGTCTGATATCTGAGAAGAGGGCAGAACCAGCTTTCCAACGCCTATTTGTTTTCGAAAAACAGAGCCAGGATGCAAAAGTTACGCCTTCTGGAGTGAAAACAACAACTTCTGGCTTTGACAGGCAAAAAAGGTATCCAAATGGAAAAATCAGAAAAAAAAAATACCAGTACCACTAGAACGGCGTCGGAAGCAGCTTTCCAATGATATCTCGTTTTCGAAAACGGAGACCATATGCTCAAGATATGACCATTTTACTAAATATGCTCATTTAGGCTTTAAACCAAATTTTTTATTAATTTAAAGATGAAAAAAATTAATAAAATATTTAGCTGAACCTTCATGCACAAAAATTGAGGTAGCACATAAATCAAAATGGTACAGAAATCGATGTGTCCGTACGGATCCGTACGGATTTTTTCTGGCAATTGTTTTGAAATTTTTCAAAACACTAAAAAATTAATTTTCAGCAAACCCTATCATATTTTATATGAAAATAGGGGTTTTTGGGCCTTCTGAGCACATCTATGAGGTCCGTTTTGCACTAGCATGCACTATTTGAGAGATTCAAAGTCAAAATTTCTTAAAAAATGATGAAAAACCCCGCTAATCTGACAAAAAAAATACTGGAATAAAAAGATATCACGGTGGGCGTCAAAATGTATAACTGAAAATATGTTATACTTCTGTGAATCCTTGCATGCAAGGATACTCAATAATGAGTCATTGCAAATCAATTCACAGCTCTCTATCCGAGAAGAGCAGGGATTGATATTGTGGCCCCTCAGATTGACCCAGTTACCCCTACAAATACAGTCTCGGAACGAGAGATTCAAATAGGAGAAGCAAGAATGCCAATCTCCATGAATCTTGTTCTTGCAATGCAACAATGAAAACTAATCTAAATGACTATAAAATGCAATAAACAAAACTAATTTATTGAAATGAAAATTGATCTACATGCAATGCCATAAATGAATTATTTTGCAAATTAATCTACTATGAAGAAATTTAAAAGCTAAATGTAATATTAAACTATATGCTCTAAAACTAAGATGCTTATAAAATCAAACTAATGTGTAATCTCAAATGATATTAACATTCAAGAAAGAATTTGTATCATAAATTGATGTAAAAATTTGTGATTCTTTCTTTTTTTTGAAATTAGAATGAGAGGGCTCATTTTATAGGCAAAAGTAGAATTGAAGGCAAATTCAGAAACAATGTGGGATAAATAGAAAAATAGAAACAAATCTTGATTGGAATTCTTTTTTTGGTTTATTTCCCTTTTAACTAATTTGTTTCCCTTTTTTTTTTCATCACAGGATATTCTTGAGAGGATATTTCATTTATTTTATTTTATTTAAGATGATAATATCTCTTTAATAAAATAAAAATAAGATTATATTAAAATAGATATTAATAAAATAAATCGATATTAGTCACTCGTTAGTTAAAATGGCGTCGTTTTGTTTAGAATTATTAACTTCAGTTAAATAGCATTATTTTATTTATTTAAAGGGTTTATTTCTTTTGATTAAATAAAGATTATTGGAGCGATTCAAACCTTGGGAAGGTGGAAACGTTTGAGAATATTTATGGATTGATTAAAATTTGGTTGAAAATGGAGCAATCATTGATTGAGGAAAGTTGATGTTGACAAATTAAAATAAATGGGGCCCCAAAGTCTAGGTGACCATTTTGGGTTGCATCTGATTTTCCTCCCTCTAATTGGTCTCACATGCTATTCAGAACTAGATATGGCACTAGAGCTACTATTAAATCAAAACCCATAGCCAAGGTTCATGTTGAGCCTTACAATCCTTCCCCTATCAATGCCAACTTGGTTATGAATGAACAAGTGGAGCAGCCTACGGTTCAAGAGGCCGAGATTCAAATAGAAAGAACATCAGATGTTCTTCCTAAAGAGTGGGCACCTTAGTCTCATGAGGCAGATACGGGCAAGCAGTTGGAGGAGGTTGGCATCAGTGTTTATATGATGCACGAGACTAACTCTTTTGTGCCTAATATTGAAAAGAGTAAGGAACACCATGGTGAGCAGCATGGAAATGATTTATGGGAGCTATATTTTGATGGCTCAAGAAGTAGAGTAGGTTCTAGTGGTGGATGTATGCTGGTATCACCAGAAGGACAAAAGTACTATCAAGCTTTCAAATTTTGTTTTAGCTGCTCTAGTAATGTTGTTGAATATGAAGCTCTAGTCCAAGGTTTGGAGTGGGCAAGATAGAGAGGTATTCGTTGTCTAAAAGTTTATGGTGACAGCGAGTTGGTCATTAATCAGGTGAGAAAGTTGAATGCTATTAAAAATAATATGCTCAGGTCTTATAGGAATAGGGTATGGGACCTCTTAGAGGGATTTGAGGCATTTAATCTGATTTCCATTCCTAGAGCTCAGAATAAACGTGCTAATAGATTAGTTGTTGTGGGAGCTGAACACGATATTCCAAAGGGGATTTGCAGTGATAAAGCTAACCAGCATATCAAGATTATAGTTAGGTCTGTCGTGCCTGATAACGACATGCATTGGCAAGTCTTTGATAGCGACCAGTAGATTATCAGCTTTTTGAGAGAAATCGAATTCTCACATACCAATCAGGAAAAATTGCAACGCCAGTACAGTGAATAGATTATTCAGCTAAAAAACAACAAGTTACCCAAGGGCCTGGTCACTTTAGAATCTGTTTTTAATATTGATGATGAAGCTAGAAATCCCAAGGGGAGTATTCAAATTTAGCAAGATCACTATGAAGAGGTTGAAGTCTTCAAAGAAAGGCTCCTTAAGTTAGGCAAGGTATGTACAGCTGAAGAGAAGCATGTTTTTATTCAGCTTTGTCAAGAATTCAATGATATATTTTCCTGGCAATATAGTGATTTAAAAGGATTTAATCCCCAGCTTGCTCAACATACCATTGAACTTGAGCCTAATGTCAAACCGGTCAGACAAAAGCAGAGGCCCTTGAATCTTAAGTTAGAACCTTTGATGAAAAAGGAGCTAGATAAGTTGATTGAAAGCAGCATCATTTTCCCCATCAAACATACCTCATGGGTCTCAAACCTAGTGCCAGTAAGAAAGAAAAATGGTGAAATAAGACTCTGTGTAGATTTTCGTGATTTAAATAGGGCCTCCTTAAAAGACCATCATCCTCTACCTTCTATGGAGTAGATACTTCAGGTAGTCTTAGGTTCTGAAAGGTTTTCTTTACTAGATGGCTATTCTGGCTACAACCAAATATTGGTGAAGAGAGAAGATCGATACAAAACAACTTTCACCACAAAATGGGGAACCATAGCTTATCTGAAAATTCCCTTTGGTCTATCTAATGTCGGGGAAACCTTTCTGTAGACATCCAAATTTGGACATTTAATTTATCCAAATTTATCACTTTTCGTCTAAACATTCTCTTATCCGAGTTAATTAAGTAATATTACTATTATTTAATTAATATCTTTAATTCTGCCAAATCCCTAAGGTATTTAATTAAATACCTTACCCTCCTTAGTCCTCTTTTCATCAAATAAATTAAATAAATATTACATTTATTTAATTCCTCACATGTCATTTTCATCTAATCCTAATCCATCTCTTAATTTCTTCATTAGGGATGTGCACATGCCTAATCCTTGATTAGGATGTCACATCCTCAACTTTTGCAGGTTGGCTTTTAATCCTAATTGGCCCTAATTATCCTCTAATTATTGATTAATTAAGCCTAATCATTCTCAAAGGAATTTTTAATTCCTTTTTATTCTTCCTAGATTCCCCTCTTTTATATGTGAATTTTTAATTCACATTCCATCATTTCAAGGCTTCTAGAACCTTGGACTTGTCACAATCTCCACATGTGACCCACCTTAGACTTGTCACAATCTCCACATGTGACTAAGTCCCACCTTTTTGGAGCCCACCTTTTACCCTCTAGATCATCCTAGGAATGTGAATTTTTAATTCACATTTATATCCCCAACCACCTTTCCTTTTCCCATGTAGATTTTTGAAGAATTCCAAAATTTCTCAAATGTCTCTTTCACTCCCACTTGGGGACAAGAAATCCCTTTTTGTGGAAATCTCCTCACTCCCCAAGGTGCATGTCCTTTTCCACCTCATGTACATTTTTGACAACTCATCTCACACCTCATATCCTCTTGTCCACTTCACCCTCCACATGTCAAGATGTGAGGGCTTGTGGGTTCTCAACCCACCATAGCCCTTCATCTTGGCCTTGTTGGAGCAATCTTGACCGTTGAATTCTCTAGAGAATTCAAATTCTCCTATAAATACCCCCTTCTCAAGGGAATTTCCAACACTTCTTCATTTGAGCAACTACATGCTACCCATTTGCTTCCCAAACACCTTTTGATTTGAGCAACTACATGCTGCCCATTTGCCTTCTCAAACACTTTTGCATTCTCATAACTACATGTTGTCCATTTGAATCCTCAAGCCTTTTCAATCATTCAACCATCTTTGTTCATCATCTTGCATATTGAATCTTGCATATAGTCACTCAACCCATCATCTAAGGAGCACACAATCCATTCCTATCAAGGGCCAATCAAAGGGGTATCAACAACAAGGGAGGTAAAAGTGTTTGTGTTTCATTTTATTTGCATTCCTTTTCGTTGTATCACTCTTTTGGCTAATCTTGAGGTGTCCTTGGTATTTTTTCATTCATGTTTCTTAGTTGTTTTGCACGTTTAGAGCAGTAGAAATATCAAGGTATCACACTTTCAAAAGGCCATGGATATGGCCTTTCAGGGTTTAATGTACAAGATAGTTTTAGTCTATCTTGATGATATCATTGTTTTTTCTAAGGAGGCTAAGGATCATCTAAAGCATTTGAGGTGGATTTTTGAAAAGTGCAGGGAATTTGGGATATCACTTAATCCCAAAAAATGTGTGTTTGTTGTTCATGAAGGAAGATTGCTCGGTTATGTGGTATCTAAACAGGGTATTACTATTGACCCTGAAAGAATAAGTGCCATCTTAGCTCTTCCCTTACCAGCGCATAAAAAGGGTCTGCAGAGTTTTATTGGTAGGATTAACTTTGTTAGGAGGTTTATCCCTGACATTGCTGATTTGTTAAGTCCATTAACTCACATGCTGAGAAAGAATGTACCTTTCAGTTGGACTAAGTATGGAAAAAGAAGTTTTGAGCTTATAAAAGAAGCATTGGCAACCGCACCTACACTTCTAAATCCTCACTTTTGTAAGGATTTCATTTTATATGCCTATGGAAATATTGATTCACTTTCAACTATACTCGTGTAGTGAAATAATGAAGGATTTGAACAGCCCCTAGCGTTCTTCAGTCAGGGATTCAAAGATTACGAGCTCAAGTACACTTTTGTAGAAAGACGTGTTCTTGTTGTCATAAGAAGCTTAAAGAAGTTTAGGCACATGCTCTCCAATAACAAGATTATACTAATGGTTGCTCATCCCAATGTGAAGGAATTTTTGTTAAACAAAGATTTGAGTGATAGAAGAGTTGGTTGGGTCACCAAGGTGATGGAGTATGACCTTGAAATAAAGGTTACCAAACTAGTCAGAGGGAGAGGTCTCTGCGAACAACTTACTGAAGACAGCAACGACAGTATAACGGAGGAGGACAATTCTGTTTTAGCACTCCAAGATGGACAACAAACTTCCATACCTGCTCCTATTGGTTGGATCTCAGAAATGATGCATTTTTTATTGACTGGTGAGTGCCCTCCCGATCTGACTAGATCTAAAAGAAGCTATTATCAGTTGCAGTCCATACCTTATGTTCTTTTAAAAGGTTTGTTGTTTAGAAG
>VDFB02075185.1:0-16265 GCA_007258455.2 Sequoia sempervirens
AATCCATCCTAAAGATTCTAACATACCATATTTCAAATATCATCCTGTTCTTGGACATCAAACCGAATAATTTCAGACATTGAATGACATATTGAATAAGTATCACTTCACTGATACTGACTTCATTCCCATCATCCCTTAAATCAAAATCCTTTTATCATGCCATAGTTGTAGAATTTTTCATTTTCACTATTGCATGATCCCTCCCATCACCTTTCTTGGCTAATTATTGCCTCACATCTTGTGGGGGGCAAGAAGTTGTTAGAATTATCCTAGTAATGCATCTATTTTTTTCCCTTAACTATGTTATTTACCTTCCACTTATACTACTTAAGATTGAGAAGCCAATAACTCTATTAGTGGTTGAATTGCATTTTACTTAATAGCCTTTTATATTTATTTTCATTTTTCTTTGGTTTTATTTTATGTGTGTATTGTGTTCCCCCGTAACATGCATTTGATGTTCTCTCTCTTTGTACACTTCCTCTATCTGTACCTCTATTCTTCTATATGTCATGCATTTCCTTTTCCACTTTTGTTTTGTGTTTTCCTTTTGGGGATAATGCAAAGTGTAGACATTCCCTATGTCTCTCCCATGTTGAACCAAAATGTCCATTTCCTTTTTCCTTTTTCCTTTTTGTTTTCCTTTTGGGGATGATGAAAGCATAGAGACACCCTATGTCTCTTCATGATGGGCCGAGGATTCTTCTCTGTTTTTGCTTGTGTGAACAATTTTGGGAAAGCCTTTAAAAGCGATGAATAACCCTATATCTCTTTGATGTTGACCCAATCAGTCCCTTTTCCTTTTTACTTTGTCATTTTCTTGTGTTTTTTCTTTTGGGGATGATGCAAGGAATTGAGACCGAAATTTCTCGTTCATGTTGACCGATAAGCTTTTTATTTTATTTTTCCTTGTGTTTCTCCTTTTGGGGATGATGCAAAGTGTTGAGACCAAAATGTCTCTTCCATGTTGACCCAAAACAGAATTTATTTTCCTTTTTCTTCACTCTCTTTGTGTCATTCTTCTAGTTTTATGTGCTTTGGGGAATGATGAAATTTTTGAGCTCTTTCATAAAAACATTGAAGCAATGAACATACTGACCCAAAATATATAGATCCCTTATGTGTTTGGTATGCTCCTTTCTGGTGCACAATTCCCTTTTCTTTTGTTCACTTTTTCATTTACATGATGCAACCTTACTTGGAAACATATGACTTGGCATAGGGTCTTCGTTAGTTGGCTCTCATGTCTTGTTTTATTTTTTGAATTTTTCTTTTTCTACTTTAAAGTAATTTCTCATAGAATGATGTGTAGCGATTCCTTTAAAGTGGGGGGCATACATTGGCATCATTTCATTTGTATTTTTGGTTCTTAATGCAGCCTTGTCACTTCATATGATGGGTTTGTCACTTTGTGGATGACATTGGGTGTGATGTCCTTCATAAGTGTGATCTATCTTAGCATATTACATTCCTATTAGTGGCCTAATGTGACACACTACATCCCCTAAGTTGTGAATATTTTATTCTTTGATTGGTTTTCTCTTGGAGACATTAGACACAATGTTCCCTAATTAACAAACCTTGGATGAACTTAACAAGACTCCTTTGAACATATTTTACATTTTACATGTTACATTTTTCCACCTTGCATAACACAACTTGCATGCATGTGGTACCTTTCTCTTTGTTCATGGGTTCTAAGCATACAAAGCTTTGTTGGTCTCATGAAGCACAAATCAAAATTTTCCCTTGTGGTTCCTTGCTAAAGTTATCAGGAGGTATAAATTTGATATGGTTAAGTGGGAAGCCCATTCAAGGACATGACCTTCCCCATAGCCACCTATGTGTTTGTGAGTGCATACAAACTAACACATGTACTTTACCTTTTTGTGTTTTCTCACCTAGTGGACTGCCATGAGATTTTTTACCCCAAAGTGAGTATGAATTCTCTTTTTCTTGCAAACAACCTAGATCTATTCCACAACTAGTTGGACAAATGATCAAAGCTTGATCCAATTCTCTCTATTCTTCTTTCATTTCAACACATGTTTCATTGTTCTTATGTTTAGTTTGCCATGGGATCTTCATCCTAGGGTCTTGATCATCCCTCTTGATCATTTTCATTCTATCTTGCTAACATATGTGCATTGGGACCTCCTTCTCGATATGCATAGCTACTTTAGTGAGTTTGAAGCAAGCTCATCCTCTCACAGAAGTGGGGGATAAATGTGCCATAGAGAAATGACCCTTTGACATTTTCATGGTCTTTTAGGTCTTTCTTCAAAATTCTTGGTCCATTATGCTTTAATTTAATGTAATAATGTGCCTTAAACATTCACATTAGGTCTTTAAAATTCAAATTATGACATCTTATGAAGGTGTTGTGAAATGTAACATTGTAAGACATTTCTAGACTTTTCTAGACTCTATTCATTACAATTCACCTAAAAATTACCTTTTCATCACTTATCAAGTCCTATTTTGAAGTATTGTAAATTCTTGTAACAATATTTCACACTTTTCTAGGCTTAATTTCATTATTTGCACCTTTCTTATGCTTTATTTAACCCCTTTTTGCACTCATAAGGCTTAATTAAGTATGTTTTTGAATGTAAACCCAAAAAACAACATTAAATTGAAGATAACTCCCGACACCCACTTTCAAGTCCAAGGTGGGACCCATTCACCATGGGTGGCAAATGAGTCCCTCTTGGCTCAAAATTCAAAATATTTCAGATTTCTATTCAAAATCACCTTATGTTTCCCTGTGATGAGGTATCATTGGGTTACTAAGGCACAAGTGTGTATAAATAATTGTTTCTCTCCTCATTTTACATCTCCTAATTTATTCTAGAAATATTTTCATTCACTAAGTATTCAATTAGTATTTGAGCACTTTGCATCATTTAATCAAGCATCAATCAAGTATCTTGGAGTAGCCATTGATATATCTTCATATTTCTTCAACAAGGTTGGTGATTTTAGGACATTTTCATGTTGTTCATTCATATTTCCTTGTTCATTTCATTCCATTTCCTCATTAAGGGTTTGATTACCAAAGTGGAATTTGACCAAGAAAATCCCTATAACCTAACCCTTAACTATTTCCCCCCTTTTGCATGTGCATTTGTAGACTTGTCTATGTAGATTTATCAAGAAATTAGTTGTTGAAAGGTTTTCAACAAGTCAACTACAACCTATTTCAAGCTTGGAGACAACCTACAACTCATTTTTTGTAGATTTGACTACGTCAACCTGCAAAGAAGACAACCTCAAATTTGGTGCTATAGAATTGGTCCCTAATTTAATAGAATTTTTGGAGAGGAATAATTTTCTGTAAGTGGTGAATGAGTCCAACCTCAAGGCTAGAAAGTTAGATTTTTTCAGATTCTAGATCTCGACACTCAGAAATCTGTTTCCAAAAGTTTTCATCAAAAGCAAGACTGATTCACCATTAGTGGAAAATGAGTCCCACTAGTGATTTTTCAGTGATTTTTGTTAGTGAACCATAGATTTTTGGGTAGAATTTATAGGCTACTATTGCAATCTTAGGTTTTTTCACCTAAAAGGAGAGAGATAAACCCCACTCAAAATTCTAGGTGGTTCACTCAAATTAAGATATGTATGATGTTATTTAGACTAAATAGAATAATCTAAGTGCAATTAAATGAACTATTTGACTGAATATGAATGCAAAACATAAGAACTATGCAATGTTGGAAAACATAATATGATATGAAAACATGAACTAAAGTATGAACAAATTCAAAAAAAAGGAGAAGGCTAAATCAGAGTGCACCTTGGCAGAGAATGGAGAATCTCGAGTATTCTGAATGCTGATAGAAATAATTGAAAATCACCAGTGGGACTCATTCACCACCGATGGAAAATCAGTCCCACTTCTCATGAAAACTTATGAGAATATGTATATGAGTGTCAAGATCCAGAATCTAACAAAATCCAGATTTCCATCCTTAAGGTGGGACTCATTCACCACTGATGGTAAATCAATCCTCTCTCAATAATCTGTGAAATTAGGGACCAATCCTATAGCACCAGATTTGAGGTTGTCTACTTGTCAGGTTGACAGATTCAAATCTATAGAAAATAGACATAATGTCTTCTCTAACCTTTAAATAGGTTGTAGTTGACTTGAAACACTTTGTTGACTTCTTATCCACTTTTCATACACAAGTCTACAAACACACATGCAAAGGGGAAAAAATGGTTAAGGGTTTGGTTATAGGGATTTTCCTTGGTCAAATCACACTTTGGAAATCAACCCCTTAATGAATAAATAGAATGAAAGAGAATTATAAACAAATAACATGTAAATTCTATGAACTTAACAAACCCTTCTTGAATAAATCTAAAGATATAACACTGGTTGCTCCAAAATACTTGATTAACGCTTGATTCAATGATGCAAAGTTCTTGAATGCTTGGATGAATGAGTGGATAAGTGAAATTGATGAATGGGGGTTAAAATGAGAAGAAAAACACTTATTTATACACAATTGTGCCTTAGTAACCTGATGATAACTCATCACATACCGACCTAAGGTGATTTTAAATAAAAACCCAAAAGAAAATTTGAAATATTTTGAATTTTGAGCCAAGAGGGACTCATTCACCACCTAGGGTGAATGAGTCCCACTGTGGACTTGAATGTGGGTGTCAGGAATTATCTTGTATCATTTAATGTTGTTTGTCAGGTTTACATTAAAAAAAAAAACTTAATTAAGCCTTATAAGGTCATAAAGGGTCAAATAAAGCATAAGAAAGGTGTAAATGGTGAAATCAAGCCTAGAAAAGCATGAAATCGTATTGCAGGATTTTACAACACTTCAAAATAGGACTTAATAAGTGATGAAAAGGTTATTTTTAGGTGAATTATAATGAATAGAGTCTAGAAAAGTGTATAAATGCTTTACAACACTTCACAACACTTTCACAAGACATCATTATTTGAATTTTAAGGACCTAATGTGAATGTTCAAGCCACATTACAACATTAAATAAAAGAAAAATGGACCAAGCTTCATGAAGAAAGGCATAAAAGACCATGAAAATGACAAGGGGCCATTTTTCTATGGCATATTTAGCCCCCACTTTAGTGAGAGGATGAACTTGCTTCAAACTCACACTAAAGTAGCCTTGCATATCGAGATAGAGGACCCAACGCACTTACATTAGCAAGATGGAATGAAAATGATGAAGAGGAATGATCAAGCCTGCATGATGAAGATCCCATGGAAAACTAAACATAAGAACAAAGGAACACACATGTGAAAGGGAAATTGGATTGAGCTTCGATCATCTATCCAAGTAGTTGTGGATTAGATCTAGGATGTTCATGAGAAAAAGAGAAAATGCATACTCACTATGGGGTGACAAAAGTCATGGTTTTTTTTCAGGTGAGAAAACCCAAAAAGGTTAAGTACATACATTAGTTGGTATGCACTCACAATCACATAGGTGGCTATGGGAAAAGTCATGTCGTTGAATGGGATTCCCACTCAACCATATCAAAGTTATACCTCTTGATAACTTTAACAAGGCACCACAAGGGAAAATTTTGATTCACGCTTCATGAGACCAGCAAAGCTTCATATGCTTAGAACCCATGAACAAAGAGAAATGTACCATAGGAATGTAACCTACATTATGCAAGGTGGAAAAAATGTAATATGTAATATGTAAAAGATGTTAAAAGGAGTCTTGTTAAGTTCATGTGAGGTTTGTCACTTAGGGAACATTGTGTCTAATGTCTCCAAGAGAGGACCAATCAAAGAATAGTATATTCACAACTTAGGGGATGTAGTGTGTTGCAACATACCACCAAGAGGAATGTAATATGCTAAGATAGATCACAATTAAGAAGGACATCACACCCAATGTCATCCATAAAGTGACAAACACATGGTATGAAGTGACAACCTGATAACTAAGAACCAAGAATGCAAATGAAATGATTCCAATTTATGGCCCCCGCTTTAAAGGAATTTCTCCACACCATTATTTGAGAAATTACTTTGAAGTAGCAAAGGAAAATCAAGACATGAGAGCTAACTTGGAAAGCCCCTATGCCAAGTCATATGTTTCTAAGTTAGGATTATTCATGCACACCAAAAAGAAAACAAAAGAAAGGAGGTTTCCCCCCAAAGAGAAACACACCAAACACATAAGGGATCTATGGATTTGGGGTTAGTATGTCCGTTGTTGCAATGTTTTTATGAAAGAGCTCAGAACTGTCATTATTCCCCAAAACACATAGAAGTGGAAGAATGACACAAAGAGAGCGAAAAGAAAAGAAAAAAACAAAGTCCATTTTGGGTCAACATGGAAAATACATTGTGATCTTAGGGCATGTGAAGGATCATCATGGAAAAAATAGGCCCTTAAGTGGCAAAAAACCCAAAAAAAACAAAGTTAGCCAACTTGACATAAAAATTTGAATAAGTTATGTATATTATTTCAAAAATGTGTAGGAATAGAATCTATAGAAAATTGAATTTAGTTTCTAAACTACTAGGTTTAGTTTTAAAAATATATATATTTTTGGTGAAAAATTGAAATTTCAATGCAGTAGTACTTAAATTTTAGGGAAAAAATAATAAGTAGGTGTATGTCTAACCACCCAAACCATAATAAAATGATAATATTTTTTTATAAGATTTCAGATATAGGTAGAGGACTCATGTACCGATGTGATGCATATTTTGGATTAAAAAAATATGATATTGTTTGGAAGCTATAGATGCTTTTCAATCAACCTATCAATTAGGACTAAATAGTCGTAATTCAAATAGAAAATAAATAATAATAATTTATTAAATTCAAAATAAAGCATAATTTATATTGGTGGAAAGATAAGAATCTCCTTTAAAAACCCGTTTAGTTTCATTAATTTTTGGCTAAAAAAATTTCATTAGCCACATACCCTATATATACCCATCATATTGCCACTTTTTGGCCTATCATGATCCTTCACATACCACTCAATGTCTTGTGTCATCCCTAAAAGGAAAACACAAGCGAAAAGAAAATGAAAGGAAAAAGAAAAGGAAAGGCTTTTGGGTCAACATGAAGTAGACATTTTGGTCCCAATGCCTTGCGTCATCCCCAAAAGGAAAACACAAGTGAAAAGACAAAGTAAAAAGGGAAAGGGATTGATTGGGTCAACATGGAAGAGACATAGGGCATCTAAATGCTTTGATTCATCCCTAAAAGGAAAACAAAAAAGGAAAAGAAAAGGAAAGGAATTTTTGGGTCAACATGGAAGAGACATAGGGCATCTCAA
The DNA here is from genome assembly GCA_007258455.2 of Sequoia sempervirens. NCBI lineage: Eukaryota > Viridiplantae > Streptophyta > Pinopsida > Cupressales > Cupressaceae > Sequoia > Sequoia sempervirens. The sequence goes on from VDFB02075185.1 coordinate 7,307, forward strand.
CACTTTGCATCATCCCTAAATGGAAAACACAAAACCAAAAACAAAAAGGCAATGCATGACATATAGAAGAATAGAGGTACGAAAAGAAGTTTACAATGAGAGAGAAAATCAAACACGGGTTATAGGGGAACATGATACACACATAAAAAAGGAAAATGTGAAAAGGGGCTAGTAATGAAAATCCAAGTCAACCATTAACTAAGTTTTTGGCTTCACAATCTTAAGTAGTATAAGAAGAAAGGAAATAATGTAGTTAAGAAATGAGAACAAATGCATTACTAGGATAAGGCTAACAACCTCTTGTCCCCTACAAAGTGTAAGGAAAGAGTGACCCAAGATGGGTGATGGGAAAGGATCATGTGCACAATAGTGAGAATGCATTTTTTTGCAACTAAGGCATGATAAAAGGATTATTTTTTAAGGGGTGATGGGAAAGTAGTCAATATCAGTGAAGTGATACTTGTTCAATATGTCATTCAATGTTTGAAATTTGTCAATTCTATGTCCAAGAACATGATGATATTTGCAAAATGATATGTTAGAATCTTTAGGATGAATGACCAACCTAGTCATAGGTGGTAAAAGTATAAGGCCTTTGTTTAAAAGTAGTTGAAGTCTCCTTTCACACTTAGGTGGAGGATGGGTAGGAAAATTTAGTTTTTTCAATTTATAGGGCCATTTTTGTTTGCTAGATTCTCCTTTTTCATGAATGAAAGGAAGAAAAGGACCCATGGGGATCCTAGCATCCTTGTTATGAGAATTAGGTAATGGTTGTCCACATGGAAGCAAAATTTTCAAGTCAAAAGGAGAATCAAAGATTGTCCTAACATCATCTTGAAGTCTCCAATATTCAAAAGGAGGCTTATCAATATGAGGAGGATCTTGATATCCTAATCCTGTTATGTTTTCTTCTATTGGTTTTTGTTCAAGAAGTTGGTGAATATTATGCTCATGTGTTGTGTCACAAGCTTGTTTACTTAGGATAATAAATATTTTTCCATATGTTTCTTCAAGGTTGATGGGAGTGTTTGTGAGTTTGTGATCATAAAATTGTTGAGGGTGTGTTTGTTGAGAGGGACTAGCTCCACTTGATGGAGGGATCTAAGGTCCCACTTGAGCTTCAAGATGGAGGTATCCAAAGTGATCAGGAGGTGTAACAGTAGGAAGATTTGGTGGGTTCATGGATGGGGTAAAAGGTTGTATTGGCTTCGAGGTTATAAGACATTCATGGAAGAACATGTTCATTCTGTCATCTTCTCCAATGATGTCTACATCATGAGGAGGACAATCATGAGGATTTGAAGGAGCATGTTGAAGCTCAAGGTCATTAGGATTATAGCCAAAGGAACAATTGGACATGTCTACCATGGATTTTAATGAATTCCAAAACTTATTAAAAGAAAATTCCATGATTATAATGAATAAAAGTAAACTAAGATGCAATAAATAGAAGCAAGCAGAGAATCTGGAAAGTAAAACAAAAAGATATCATAGAAACTTGAAATGTGGGAAATACCTAGAAAATGCCTAAAAATGTTGTTTGAAATGTGTAGGTGGACTTATTTTCCCAGGATGGTGAATGAGTCCAATTATGAGATTTTTTTGTAGAAGTAAGCAAAGAATATGGAAAGTAAAACAAAAAGATATTATAGAAAATTGAAATGTGGGAAATACCCAGAAAATGCCTAAAAATGTTGTTTGAAATGTGTAGGTGGATTGATTTGCCCAAGGTGGTGAATGAGTCCAATTATGAGATTTTTTGTGTTTTTCAGAAAATTTAAAGTGATTCTAATGCTTATCAGATGCAAACTAAGGATGAAAATGCAGATTTTTAGTTTTTGAATGATATGATATATTCGAAAATGAAATCTTAATGACTCTTTCACTAATGCAATTTACGAAAGAAAAAAAAAAACCTAATTGAATGTTGATGCAAATGAATTCTTGGATGTAAGATGCAATGAAAATTAGAAATGTAAAGTGCTCAATATGCAGGTTCACCAAAATGAACCATAGATTTTTTAGTAGGATTTATAGGCTACTCTTGCACTCTTAGGATGTATGATATTACCTAGACCAAATGGAATGATCTAAGTGCAATTAAATAAACTATTTGATTGATTATGAATTTAAAACCTAAGAACTACATAATAATGGAAAACATAATGTGATAGGCTAACATGAACTAAAGTATTAACAAATGTAAAACATAAGAGAATAAGGCTTAATCAAAGTGCACCTGGGTAGAGAATGGAGAATCTAGAGTATTCTGAATGCTGACATAAATCACTAAAAATCACTAGTGGGACTCATTTTCCACTGATGGAAAATCCATCCTACTTCTGATGAAAACTTCTAAGAATAGGTTTCTGAGTGTCAGATTTTTAGAATCTAACAAAATCTAGATTTCTAGCCTTAAGGTGGGACTCCTTCACCACTGATGGTGAATCAATCCTCTCCCAAAATTTTGTGAAATTAGGGACCAATTCTATAGCACCAAATCTGAGGTTGTCAGCTTGTTGGGTTGGTGGAGTCAAATCTATAGAAAATGGATAGAATGTCTTCTCCAACCTTGAAATAGGTTGTAGTTTACTTGAAACACTTTTTTGACTTCTTATCCACTTTTCAACACCTAATAGCTTGTCAAATCTGCATACACAAGTCTACAAACACACATGCAAATGGGAAAAAATTGTTAAGGATTAGGTTATAGGGATTTTCCTTTGTCAAATCCAACTTTGGGAATCAAGCCCTTAATAAGGACTAGCCTATGATAAAGTTGACTGGAAATTCTTATTTAAAATTTTAAAGGTGTTTGGGTTCAGTAACAGGGTTCTTCAGTTGGTGGGGCAGCTTGTGTCTACAACTTCAATCTTTGTCATGGTTAATGGATCTCCCTCAATTTTCTTTCAAATCTCTAGAGGAATAGGACATGGAGATCCTATTTCTCCTATTTTATTTACTATTATGGCTGAAAGTCTTGGAATAAATTTGAAAAGGCTAATAGATCAAAGATCCCTTCTTGGTCTTAAACTGTCTTCTAGCAATTTGATCTATTCTCATCAACAGTTTGTTGATGATACCATGTTCTTGGGCAGATCTACTGTTTCAGAGGGTAAGACTTTGAAAAATATGTTGGATGCGTATGGGAGGGCATCTAGTTAGCTGATTAACAAACATAAAATCTCTCTCTTCTTTAATACTCCTAAACATAGACAAAATAAAATTTCCAGAATCTTAGGTTGTAGGGTGGAGTGTTTACCTGCCACCTATCTAGGTTTACCTTTAATCCTTAAACCCCTAGAGTCCTTTTGCATTTCATTGGTTGAGAGGTTTAGCAAGAAGCTTGCTGGATGGAAAGGATCTCTTTTAAGTCAAGCCGATAAATTACATCTCCTCAAAGCTACTTTTCAGAATATTTTGATTTATGCCTTAAGCCTTTTTAAAATCCCTGCCAAGTTTGAGGATGCTATTGAAAAGATTCAAAAAATATTTCTTTGGTAGGGTGTTGAAGAAAGAAAAAGGTTGCCTTTAATAGGGTGGGATTTGGTGTGCAGACCTTAAAAAGCCAATGGTTTAGGTATTAGAAAAATTAGAATAGTTAACAAGACTCTTCTTGCTAAACAAATTTGGAGACTTTTTTCATCCTTAGGGGAATGGACAGAAATTTTGATAATCAAATATCTAGAGAATAACAGATCTCTCACAATAATGATGGAATCCCATCTTCTACCCATAGGTTCAAACTGTTGGAATAACTTGATTTCTAGCGGAAAAGTGGTTGAAATAGGCGTGGGTTGGCAAGTCAGGAGTGGAAACTAAACAAGATTTTGGGAGATGGTTGTTTAAGGAGCTCCTTACCAGAATTGAACCTCTTCGCTAGTGGATTGAGATTTGTAAAGATATCTTTAGTTTGTATGTTAAATATTATTGTAAGAATGGAAAATGGGTGGATCTGTGTCTTGTTAGTCAGGTTCTTGCTCCTATTCAATCCTCCTTACTAGCTGTCAGAATTTTCCATGATCAGATAGAAGACTGTCTTGTTTGGAAAGATGAACCCTCGGGTAACTACTCTCCTTTGTCATCTTTTTCCTGGCTATCTTTTGCTTAGGTTCCCCCCCTTTCTAGTTGAATGCTTGGATCAAACACCTTTTACCTAAAGTTAACATCTTCTTATAGATCCTTCTTCAAAACAAAGTGCTCACAATTGATAATCTCTGCAAGTGAGTTTTTCAAATACCTAATAGATGTTATTTCTGCAAGATGGAGGTAGAGTCAGTTTGTCATTTGTTTCTCCACTGTTTGTTTCCTACATCTATTTGGGAAAAAATTCTCTGTTATTGGAAATTCTCTTGTGTGTTCCCCTCGTCAATTGAATACTTTTTCATCCAATGGAAAGCCCCTACTCACAACCCAGCACTATGAAACCTGTGGTATTTTTCCTTCCCTCATGTTGCTTGGGGTCTTTGGAAAGAACGAAACAATAGAATTTATAGGGATAAGAAATCTTTGGAGATCATAGTTTTTGACAAAATAATCAAATTAATGAAAGAAAACTTCAATGCAATCCCCCAGAAGGAATGTAATCTTGAGAAAGTGGCTTGTTCTTCCTATGATCTAATGATTGCTAAGGAATGAGAAATTAGTTATGATATTTCTTGTGCTTTGAAACATGCTAAGAAGGATAGGGAGGGTGTCTGCTATACTTTTACACCTAATGGTTAGATCAAATCCAACTTTGATGGGGCGGCTAAAGGCAATCCTGGTGCGGTGGGATGTGACAGAGTTATAAGGAATTCTTTTGGAAATTTTCTAGGTGCAATTGCTACCCTCCTTGGCTCACAAACCAATCATTTGGTTGAGGCTATCAGAGCTTTTTCATGTAGTAAATTTGGCTCATAGTTTTAATTTTAAAAACATTTAGCTTGAAGGGGATTCAAAGACTATTATTTAATGTCTTCTAGGTAGGTTCCCCCCTCATGGACCATAAAGTCTTGGATTGATGATGCTGTTTAGACCTTAGCTAAGTTTGATAATATAAATATATCCCATGCCTATAGAGAAGCCAATGTTGTGGCGGAATTTTTTGTGAATGAAGGGGTTAAAAGTAAAGGATAACACACATGGATGAATATCAATGATTTAGGTGTTGATGTCTGAGCCTTATTGAACTATGATGTGTCACATGGGAAAGATGTGTGTCACCTCAATCATGATGATAGAATGAGGTAAGTACATCACTATCATTAGATTACATCGGCCCGAGCTAATTAGCTTGTCCTGTAAGTTTGCACAACATGCTTTGTGGGCTCAAAGGCTTGGCAGGACCATTTTGCACCAAGATTTTGTCTCTATCTACATTATTGTGCTTGCTAAAATGGGAGGAGAAAGAAAAAGAGTTGAGTCAGAAAGCTTCGAGATGCACACAAGAAACACTAAAGTGTGGAAAAAAGTTAAAAGTGGGGGTTTACTCCCTTTTCTAGAGAAACTCCATGGGCCTAATCAGGAAGCTATAAATATTTTTGAGAAGAATTGGAACAATGGTGAAATAACCCTTTTTGGCAGGAAAGTTAAGTTTGATAAAAATCTCATTGTTGAAGTGACTGGTATGTCCACTGAAGGACATGAATTTTTTTAGGACATGAATTTCTCTGATGAAGGAGTGGTTATATTTCTGAAGAAAGACAAGGAAAAATTAAAACTTGTGAAATTTTCCAATAGTTACTTTGAGGTCGACTCCATTAAAAATCTCTAGAGAAAAATTCTTCACATCATTATGGAGTATATCACCATGGATGGATGGTTCACTATCTGGTCTACGATTATCATTTTTCCTTGCTCAATCATTTTCACTATAAGGTCAGGGTTTCTCTCCCCTACTACTTACTTTCTTCCTTAAGAAAGAGTCTAGAAGACCATAAGAAAAACCCTAAAACATATCCTATATTACATACTGGTCTAATAAGATTAATTTTTGAACATTTCCAAAAAATGTCGACCCTTGCTAGCCTAGATGCCTCTTTGGCTTCTGAGGATGATGACACAAAACCTAGCTATTTGGGGAATAAACCTAATTTGAGTCTGGTTAGGATGGTCCTAGACCCTCCTATTATCCATACTGGCAAGAAAATCCAAGTTCGTAATCCCCAACCTGTTAAAGTCTACCCTACTTCTGAGTCTCGAAGTTCTACCCCCAAAGCCAAAGGCGTTGGAAAGAATTTCCCTGTTAAAAACCTTGTTTCGTACTCTAAAGATTCTCTTGAGTCTAAGGAACCCAACACAAATAAAAAATCTTCCTCTTCTGTCTCGTCAATGGACAAAGATGATAGAATTGGGTCCCCTGGATCCTTTGACCATATTGAAAATTACCTCAATCTTCATAGGGAACCTACTGTTGATTTTTTGGGCATAGCTAGGAATAATGTCGTCGACCACTTCAAAATGTCAAAATGGGTCTTTCATGAAATTAATGACCTAAAAATAAAAAATTGGGCCCTCTAGAGTAAATTGGAAGAAGTGGAAGCTAAGTTTTATGTGTTATGCAAAAAGGATGAAGAGAGTAATGAGAACACTACTACTAAGGAGATCTAGGACAATGCGAGTAAGGATAAAAGGATAAAAATTGAATTTGAAAAAATAAAAAATGTTGTGAAGATAATTACTAAACAAAATAATTGAATGGCAAGACATAATGCTATCAATATCAACGCAATGATTGAAAAACTAGATAAATCTCAATAGGGGTCCTTGGTTGTTGATTTGGAAGAGGTTAAAGATAAAAACCAGGATGAGGACATAGGGATTTCGAAGAGAACCAGGGCTAATCTAGAAAGGAAGGCTCCCCACACGCCTTAGGTGATTCAAAATTTCAAGAAGGGAGTCTAGGATATGCAGGATTTGGAGGCCAAGAATGAGAAATTTTTGAAGACTCTGGATTAGTTGCTACTAGTTTTTTGGTTTGCACCTCGGTTGGATCTTTGGTGGTCCTTTCTGTCTTTTGTTGGTTGGCTGCTATTTTTTTAGGGTTTTTCTTTTTTTGCAGCTTGCTTAATTCGTTGAACTTTTTTGTCCTTTCCTTTTTTATGTTGTAAACTTTGTGGTTTCGGGTCCTTGCAAAACCTGTTTTTTCCTTTATCAAAAACAAATAACATGCAAATGCTATAAAATTACCAAACCCTTATTGAAGAAATCTGTAGATATAACAATGGCTACTCTAAAATACATGATTAATGCTTGATTCAATGATTTCGAGTGCTTGAATTCTTGGATGAATGAGTGAATAAGTGAACTTGATGAATGGGGGTTAAAATGAGAAGAAAAACACTTATTTATACACACTTGTACCTTAGTAACCTGATGATACCTCATCACAGGCCAACATAAGGTGATTTTAAATAAAAAACCGAAAGAAAATTTGAAATATTTTGAATTTTGAGCCAAGAGGGAGTCATTCACCACCTGTGGCAAATGGGTCCCCCCTTGGACTTGAATGTGGGTGTTCAGAATTATCTTCCATTAATTTTTTTTTGTCAGGTTTACATTCAAAAACACACTTAATTAAGCCCTATAAGGGCACAAAGGTGTCAAATCAAGCATAAAAAAAGGTGTAAATAGTGAAATCAAGCCTAGAAAAGTGTGAAATCTTGTTACAATATTTTACAACAGTTCAAAATAGGACTTGATAAGTGATGAAAAGGTGATATTTAGGTGAACTGTAATTAATAAAGTCTAGAAAAGTGTAGAAATATTTCACAACACTTCAAAACACCTTCACAAGATGTCATAATTTGAATTTTAAGGACCTAATGTGAATGTTCAAGCCACATTGCAACATTAAATCAAAGCAAAACAGACCAAGCATCATGAAGAAAGGCCTAAAATACCATGAAAATGACAAGGGTCCATTTTTCTATGGCACAGTTAGCATCTAGGACACTCCTGATTCTTCATTCTTTTCTTAGATGCCCTCTGATTCAACCTTTTTCTTTTTTGTTTTGCATTTTTTCATGTTTAGTTTATGCTTGCATATGACATTGTGTTTTCAAAAATTCCATATTTCTTAGGTTTTACATTCATAATCAGTCAATTACTTAGCTTAGTTGCATTTAGATCATCTCATTTAGCCTTAATAACATCATACACATCTTAATTTGAGTGAACCACCTTGATTTTTCATGAGGTTTATCTCTCTCCTTTTAGGTGAAACATCCTAATAGTGCAAGAGTAGCCCATAAGCCTCACACCCAAAAATATATGGTTCACTTTGTTCCCTAATAGGATAGGTAGGGGAACGATCATAAAGAGGATTTTTATAGATCTTAAAGTTTTGATCATCCAACACCAACATAACTTCACTTACACTTTCACCTTGTAGAACATTATCACTAGAGGTGAAGATGTTGGGAGATGAATGTAAACTAGTTGAATTTTCAAGGGTTATGTGGTCATCATGATTACCTATGGTTGTTTCTTCATGATATTCAATGTCTTGTTCACAAAGAAAGGTAAGACGAGAGAAACAACTAGGGCTCTCAAAACACTCATTGATTGGTTCTTCTAAAACCAAAATATCTTCTTTAGAAATAGGAGATATATTAGGAGAACAAATATGATTTTTAGGGTTGTCCAAGGTTGAATTATCTTTCACTAAAAACTCTCATAGGGAGGGGATATGAACTTTTTCTTAGCATACCTAGAAAGGTAGTGTACTAAGGGTATGTACAGGATCATGATTGACCAAAAAGTGGCAATATGTAACTGATATAATGGCCCATGTGGCTGACAAATTTTCTTTTACCCAAAATTGATGAAACAAAATGGGTTTTTTAAAGGATATTTTTATCTTTCCACCAATATAAATTATGCTTTACTTTGAATTTAATAAATAATTATTATTCATTTTCTATTTGAATTACAACTAGAGTCCTGATTGATAGGCTTATTAAAAACCATTTATAGC
>VDFB02075186.1:0-11731 GCA_007258455.2 Sequoia sempervirens
AGTTTATCCTTATTGTTTTTGATGTCGTCCATGTGTTGTATTGTGATTCCTCTCCAAGGACATATGAGTCAAACTTGGTGAGTGTATACGAGGAAGCAAATACATGGAACCTTGAGGATGGGGGTATGTGAGGCTGTTACACAGCTAGGACCCACTACCCACCTATGTGTGATGATTATCTCTTGGAGTCTAACCACCTTATAGAACAAGAGGTAGGTCATTGTGGTCTTGTTTGTATGGTCTCACCATGTGTGTGTGACCTAACACCATCAAGCCATTGAGTGTCAGGTATGGATCATGTGAGATGGATATTGGCTCTTGGCTCATGGATTATGTATCATGGATTAGTATGCTACTTTTCGGTGTCTAGATGGACCCTTGTGTAGCCTTGTGATGTGATTCCGGTGATGTGAGTTTGTGTGTATGTGAAGAATGTATGTTATTCATGGATATTGTACTTAGATCCTTGAGATTTTGTTCCCTTCCCTTTATGTTATTCTCACCTAATGTTTGAGACTTGTTCTACGGTGGTGTTGTGTAGGATCATGCCACCTAGGCGAGGTCGTGATAGAGGTCATGGAAGTGATCGTGGGGTTAGTCATCAGTACACTCCTTTTTTGAGTTCCCACGAGGATGATCATGAGGAACACCTGGACCCTCAGTTATGTCCTTTGCTAGAGGAAATTTTTAACCAGCTTGGCCTGAGACAAGAGAGCAATCAACAGATGGTTAGAAAAAGAGAAAGGTTCCCTAGGAGAAGAGGTGTTTCAACTGTAGCGGGACTTATGATGGACCTCTTGAGGGAGCATTCTCTTACCTTCTATAGAATTAGTGATGGTTTGGAGGATGAGACTTGGATGATTGGTGTTCGGATTGGTGGTCATCTTTTGTCTAGGAGAATACAGAGTTGGTTGCGAGCTTGACTTTATCGACTTGACCAGTCAACTCATAACACTCAGACTACAGCTAGTAGGGGTCAGTTCCAACAGATTAGTGCACCCTCTCGAGGTAGAGGAAATGGCAGAAATGTAGGATATTTCTCTTGCGGCCAACATGACCACATAGCTAGACAATGTCCTCAGAGGAGCACACTTGAATTCAGTCAGAGACCAGTAGTCACAGAGCCAATAGGAGATGATGTGGGAAGGTTCCACATAGTGATTGCAGCAGTTGATGACAACCGTGTAGTGTATCAGGGCACAAATGTGGAGACTACAGGTAGAAGACAGGCATTTGGATTTGGAGCCCGTAGCTGTCACACAACACAAGAAAATTTCCCTCTGGGGGTCAAGATATTGAGCAGGTTAGGGTCCAATGAGATCCGAGAAATGATACTTTGGCTACTTGGGAGGATGCGACCAGGATGAGGGAGCTCTATCCCTATTTATTTGCAAGCTTCTAGGAGTAAGCCTGATCCTAGGGGGGAGGATGTAGCACCCCTCTGATTTGATTATATCTTCAGATAGTGCTTTTACTTTGATAGACCATGATGCTATGTTATTGTTACTTAGTCGCTGACATTGGAGCGATGATGGTTTTTATTTTGTAATGTGATGGTACACTTTATGGATGATTATTGTTTATGACATGCTTTCTGTTAGCATAATTGATTATTTGAGTTGATATTAATATATGCTCATCTATAATTAATTGATGTTTTATTTTTGCCAGTTTTGATATGGCACTGTATTGGTGAAGGGAATGGGATTGCATCACTCGCTTGCGAGTGCCCTTTGATTCCACGATTTTCTCTTCATGGTGTGTTTGATTTATGATCTATATACATGTATGACATATGTTTTATTGCAGGATTGCAGGTACAGGACATCGTCTCCACCTAGATTCACACGTTTGAGCATGTCCATTGCCCAACAGTATAGTTGATTGGGAGATAGTAATAGGTTTTCCTTGTCAAGCCACAACTCCAATCATAGTGGGTCGTTAGTCCTTATTTTGGTATGCTTTGTTGTCATGTTGTCCACGTTTGCCTTGTCATTTATTTATTTTACAAGGTATCTTATGTGGGAAATTAATGTTAATTAATGCTTATTATGATTTTTAGTGATTATTTAATTAGTCTTGATTAATGTGTTAGAAGCCTTATATTTGATTTGATTAATTAAATTAAATTTATTTTATAAAGTGATTTAATCTTTGTGATTAAATTTATTTTATAAAGTAATTAAATTAATTAGATTAAATTTATTAGAAATTATTATGTGAATTTGAATAATAAATTGCATAAAATCTTGTAATTATAAAAAAGAGGAAATATCTATGAATTAGTTAAAGTATATTTTATATTTGACATGTGTTAGAGAATTAACTAAACACAACAGTTGGAAATTTATTCTCGGAGAGATTAATTGCAATAACTGAAAGAGGAAAGAGGTTTACTTCACGGGAATGAAAAATATATTTTGAGGAAGTTGTTGAAAAATTGAAAAAGAAGTTCTCGGGAAGATTTGGCTCTAGTTTTTGGTTTTTTTCTATCTGGAAAGTGATATTTTGGAGAAAACTTTAGCAAATTGGAATCTGGAAGCGAAGCTTTTCTTCAAATTTAATTTCCTCAAGCATTCAAAAATAAGTTCTTTTAATTATTTTTATTGTTATACAAATTGGAAAGATTGTCTGTACAAGAATATGATATCTGTGTAGAAGCTTTAAATTATTTTGTAAATTTGTAAGGCTTATGTGTTTGAAAATTGTCGTGAATATTTTAGTGCTTCTAAAGAAAATTTTATAGTGAAATCAAAGAGCCTCTATTCAAATTGTTTTTAAACAATAGAAAACCCCAGAGGGAAAACAATAGAGGATTTGGAAAACCTCTGTAGGAATGGATTTAGAAATCTCCCTATTAAATTTGGGGAAAATCTTGTTTGTATTGGAAAAGATCTTCCTGTAAAAGATTGTTGTTTTGATTATGTTTTCCCAACTAGTTTTATTTGTCTAGTAAAATTAAAAATCCTCTAGTGAATTTGAAAATATCCTCCTGTAGAAAATTTGAGTAAAATTTTTTTCACCATACTGGACCAATTATGGTGGTTGGTTATGCATATATTTGTATATATATATACATATGCATATATATCTATTTATATGCATGTTATTATTGGGGTTTCCTGGAATTTGTGCCTAATTTCTGTAGGAATGTATTTAAAAAGTTCTTGAAGAAGTCCATTTGAAAATTTATATTCAAAATTAGGTTTGAAATCCGTGTAAAAGGCGATTCAATGAAAATCGAAGAAGATTTGAAATTTAGATTTGAATGTAGTAATATGGTGCAAGTAGGGCTACCCCATAAGAGAGGAAAACATCTGTGGAGGAAGTTGACACTTTGCCTTCCACCGAGGTAGTGCCAGAGCTGCCTACATGGCCATTTGATGGGGGGTACACAAGCGTGTAAACAATACAACAAACTTTATTCCGTCATCCCTTTATAATATGGATTTTTATTTAATAATATATATATATATATATATATATATATATATATATATATATGTAAATAGAGGTGTATATATATATATATTTAATTTTATATTTTGGAAATTCTAATTGGTATTAAATATTTAAATTATATATATATGTAGTTATCTTCAGAATGAAATGATTTAAAAAGAGAAATTGAATTTTTATACTAATGTAATTGGGAAATAGATTTAAATAATTAGATTTAATTTCGTTATTATCTGTAAACGATGTTGCATTAAGTTATATTATTTTGGGGGAAATGTAATATTGTTTTCCTGAAATGGAAATTGGATTTAGGAAATCCTAATGATAGTATTTAATACTTGCATGAATTTCTTATTGTATTGAAATTTCTTTTGTTCACTTTTTGGGGAAATTGGTTAGTCATGATTTTGGAAGTCTTCCAGATGTTGTAATTTTATGAGGGGGTTGTTGTATTTTATGGTTCAACCCTTTGTATTCCTTGGGTAGTGCACTTGGTTGTAATTCAGTTTAGACACTCAGTTATTATGAACCAGATGTGTTACCTCTTATATTTTGGATTAGGATTTAATATCCCTTTTGTGCACTATGTTTACCCTTGGTTGTGGATTAGATCCTTATGTTGTTGGTAGGAGAGTGGCTCTTAGTTGGGGGTTTGGCAGCCTAGGAAGTTTATGCCAGGGTAACCCATAACAAATTACGTGTGTCACTCCTCCTATGACAACAATATGTATTGTGCAGTTGATGTACTTGATTCTTTTACTCTGGAAGCAATGTAACCTTCATGTTGTGTATTGTACTTGTGTAGTTAGTCTTGTGTGTTTCCTGTGTCTAGAGGTTGTTGGTTTTGTCTAGGGAGCCCTTTTACTATCTCCTAGCACGGGGGGTGGGCCTTTGGGTACCACTTGGTTGGGTGGAACGTACACCATATACCATTGGGTTCCCATTTCATGTTCGTGATGGCAGGATCTTCCAGATTGGAGAGCTCGCGTGTACTTGTTGCTATGTTCCATCTCTTGTGTTATTTTGTATCATTGTAATTGTAACTTTAATGTATGAACTTCCTCATTTTGGAAATGAACTCTATAATAGCTTTATGGAATGAATGCAAGCTATAAATTATTCTTTATGTACTTTGTATCTTATGAGATGAATTTAATGCTTTAGATGTATGTAATTTAATTTCATGAGTAATATGTCTATGCTATGGAGTAGTTTACTTTTGTATATTATGGGATTCAAATTTAAGCATTGTCGCGTACCTTAGAGGATGTATGTGTTAAGTATAGTTCACCTTACATATTATTACACTTTTAAAAATAAAAAATTGTTACACTTCCGTTGTGTTTGCGTCATCCTTTAGGGTTACATGGCGGGGTGTTACAATACTGCACATCAAAAAAATGCATGGTATCATGGTGCATTCAATTTTTTTCATACTAAAGTTCTTACTCCCAAACCCCAAGCTTGGAGAAAAGTTTCACACTTTTAGGAAACTCTGAACTAGAGTCAACCAAGACATAAAATCTAACATAAAAAAAGTCAGATCTAGATTTAGTGACATGATCTAAGGTAATAAATTGACTAATAACATTAGAAATTTCTTGTAGAATACCTTCATCCAAAAATTCCAAAGGAAGCTCTAAGAGACACACCCAAATAGGAAGCATGTTAACCTTGGTAACGTTGAAACTAATAGACCATCTTTGTAAGTGAAGAAACACCTTACCATAAAACTAGGGACCTCCCTAACAAATGCAAACATATTCCTCCATGGAATGAAAGGAAAATAGAAAATAATCATTCATCAAGGCCATAATACAAAGACCAAGATCCATCCAACAATCAAAATCCCGAATAAGAATAACATCAATATTCGGTCTATAACCAAAAAATCTACCAATAAGAGGAGATTGCAAGAAAACCATAGTTTTTTCTATCCACACATCTAAAATAGTGAGATAAATAGTAGAAGGATTGAGATACATCTCATCAACAACCTCGACACACATTATTTTGCAAGGAAGACCTGAGAGAAGGAAATCCAAGCACACCAAAAGGTAAGAAATAAGCATCATCTTCAAAAAACCCAACTAATCCAATGTTAGAATGTATAGAGGACTCAAGCATATTCACATTCTGAATAATAATAGGAACAACCTTGTGAGGAACACCAACCACTCTAAAAGCAACAACTCCCCAAGGAAGAAAAAGAAAGTAGAGTTATGTCAAGATAGATGTTGAGGATCCACAAAATGGGGAACCTCCAAAACACCACACTCCTGCAACACACTATGGAGAGGACCATGATCAATAGGAATGGGGCCTACAACACACTATTTCCCTCTTGTTGTTAGCCTAAAGTTTTACCATTTTCCTCCATTTACCTTTCCTTATTTATACTCTCCCCTTCATTCATACCAACCTCCTTGACCCTCATTCTTACTATAATCTATCTCCCAATCATCCTTTTATGATTACTCATCTCTTTGTTTTCTTCAATGAATGTTTTCCTTCTACTTATCATTATCATATATCACTTTCTAACACCATTCCTTCCCTAGTTTACTTAAAAAATTCCTAAGTATCTACATTCCCCCATCAATAATTGATAAAATTAATTATTAATATCATTACCCCTTTGATACATCCCTTGATAATACAAATAACTCTTCTCCTCTCCCCATCCTTTCTATTGGTTTACCCAACACATGTGTTGACTCCACACCTAGTGACATATATTCCTTTATTGACTCTTTTGATATTAGTATATCTTCCCAAGATGATGATGTATCTATCTTAATTCATTTCTTATTTATTTCAATGCCACACCTTTTCCATAAATTACATAGGATATGTTATATTTTGATATGAATTATTACCCTTATAGTTCTCTTTCTGCTAATTCTAATATTTCTCCCTTAAACACAAACCCACCTTGCTATAAGTATTCTCCCCCTTTAAACCTGCCCTTGATTACCATACCTACCACTATTGAATCTCATTTATTCCCTCTCCTTACAAAAATTCTTATACCACTCACCACTTCATCATTTACCTTTAAGTGTCTACCTCCTCATGATATACCACCTCTTACTAGTTACCCACCCATTTAGTTCTTTGTTTCTCCTTATATGCCATTACCTTCTTCTTCCACTCATGTTTTTTATGTTTGACACCTTGTCATCTTGCACACACTCCACTACTTCTATCCTTATTCCTCCCTCTTTCCCTTATGCCAATTTAATACATTTCATCCTTTTTAATACAAGATGAGAAAAATATTAATGCTTTCACATATAACACATTAGTTTAATTTTATAGTAAATATTGGAATATTTCTCTTTCTAGTCATAACATTAACTGATCTATGCATGATGTGCCCTATTCTCCTTTTTTAATTCTAAATATTACCTAGATATTTTTCAATGAAAGAGATTCTATTAAAGTACATGTCCAATAATATATGGCTTCTATATATGTAATTCATTATGATTAACATATTAAAAAGTATTCACTTCCCCATCCTTTACATGATAATATACTTAATTAATTTCCTTCATTTGAATTTTTATTTATTTCCTTTTATAGGATTTTGAGTATGTCTATATCAATCACTCTACACATTTACCCCACATATTTCCATCCCTTTTTAGTGTAATTTTAATAATTTACTATCTTCTTCTCTCTTCTTATATCCACACACATGTTATTACACATGTTCTTAATGGAATTGATGAGAATTTTAGAGATATGTCTAAGCCTAGATATGGTTTTCCTATCTCTCAAGCAATAAATATGCCACATTATACTAGTTACAAAGTTTTTTGTACAAGTGGCTTCCACTTAGAAACTAGTAGTATGATGCTTTTACTCATCCCTTCTCTCTTCTAACAAACAAGTCTCCTCTCTTTTCATAGATTACCTTAGGCATGTATTTTCCATATTTCATGAAGATAGTTAAATTTGTTGCAAAGAAAATTGTCGTTGCACCAAAAGATTGAATTGTTGATGCCCGATACAGCCACCAGAGTTAATGAATCCATGAGAGGTAGTTAAGCCATGTCATGAACCCAAGCATTACACTACACATCACAAGGATACCAAGGGTGCATAGCTTGAAAAAATCCCCCCCCCCAAGTGCAAGTGAGGGGTTTGAACCCGTGACCTAGTCTCACCCAGGCTCTAATACCAATTGTTGCAAAAATAGTTGTTGTTGCACCAAAAGATCGACATGTTAATGCCTGATACAACTGCAAGAGTTAATGAATCCATGGGAGGCGGTTAAGCCATGTCACAAACCCAAGTGTTGCACTACACAACACAAGGAGAACAAGGGCACACACCTTGCAACAAAATTCCTTTTGGATTAAATGAAATTTGTCTTTTTTTGTATCAACATTTAAGATGACAATTTATAATCTAAAATTTTGATTAAAAACTAAAAAATTAGATACCATGATCTATATCATTGATACAAAAAAATATATCTAAATCCAAAAGAACTCTAATAATATAATTTATTACACTCACTTATACCCATAATAATAGATAAAATATGAAAAACACATCAATCTCAACTTTGTTTCCCTCTAATACTATATGTTGGTGTAAATATACCTATTTTACCTATCTAGGTCCTATTTACATGTTAAGTCCACTTAGGTCCTAAGATGGGATATTTCTAGTTAGTGTTAGTTGTCACTAGATCTTATCTTTTGGCATTTAATGTTTGTGTCCTAGGATTAATACACATGTCATGATCTTCTCTAATAGTATCTCACAACTTGCCTTTATAAGAAAGACATCATATGTACATACATATTCAATCTGTTAATCTTGCATCCATAATCATAACATGATATTTCTGCCATTTCTCTCTTGTGGAAGTTATTGTTGTCTTGTAGGTGATCTTGTGGTGTTAAGGAGTTCACCATAAACTCCTACTCTTCAACCTTCCTTCTCCATCTTCTCTTTCCACTAAAAACTATAAATATAATGCCTTAATATAGTAAAAAAACTATACAAAAATAATATATCCATTTGGGATCTTCATAAAACCCCCTCTCATTAGAAGGAAATCATTCAAAAATCCTCGTAGAAAAAATTATTTCAACCATCTATATAACTCACTAAACTAGCATTTATCATTAAATCTATGTAGGATATTTATTTCTCTCCATTTAAAACTCCATCATATTTTGTAGGAAGCCTTTCCAATAATTATACTGATAAGATATAGGACTTCTAACATTAAGAGGGTACTAATTGATAATAGTTTGGGAATATAGCATATAATTTCTTGGTCATATTCAAGTTAGTTACTCATTATTACGTAATTCCAACCTTTCCATTCATGATCTTGACAATGTTAGTTAGGAACCTCAAGGAACAATTACAATACCTATCATTGTTGGCATCATTACTAGATAGTAAACTTGATCATAATTTTATTCTTGGTTGTCCATGGATCCATAAAATTTATGTCATTCCATCCACTTTTATTTCATATTTAAAATTAATGTACAACAATCACTCCTATACTATTTCTGATGACGAGGCCCATCTCTAATTTTTTGAAACTATTGAATTTTATACTCTTTCACCCAACATGTATTTCACCCCTTGATCAATTGTTTTTAAAACAAGGCTCACATAAATCCTCTCCCAATAATTTTTTCAAAATATTCTACTTAATATAAACATCTTTTAACTAACATTAAACCATCTCTTTCTACAACTTTAAGTGGCATAGGTCTTCCACTTCCACTACACCTACTTCTCAACCTATATTTGATCCCTCTTAATATTCTCAACCATCATCTCCACCTCCTAATCAATTACTTAGGGATGATTGGATCTCTTTAAACTTCAACCCTTATTATTTTGGAAAAGGCAAATCTCCTCTCTATCAATTTTATACCTCCACCTTACACATTAAGACTTGTTCTTATGGTATATCTCCTCATAACTAAACAAATCCCTCCCATATTATTTAGAATTCGAGTAATTTTCCTAGTGATATAATCTCTACAAAATCTACTAATTTCTTAGGCATTATTTAATTAAAAAAAATCTCTTGTTAGTATTGGTGAATGTAAAGTTAATTTCATAGGTTTAAGCATTCCCACATTAATTATTAACCAACATACTCAAAATAATTTTCCCAAATATCCCTCTTCATATTATCCTTCCTCTTCACATCAATGAACCTTACTATTGTATATCCCCCTTTCTATTCTCTTGACTTGAGATATTATATCGAAAAGGGTTTGAGACATTTGTAAACTTTGGATGTAAAGGAAAAGTCCACAGCCCTTGAGAAGATGATATTATTGAACCTATTCAAATTAAAACATACAGGTTCAAAGAATCACTCTTAGATATTCCCCTCCTATAAATTCCTTAATCTTATAGTTTTCCACCTTCCTTTACAATTTAGAGAAGCAAGATACAATATTAGACTTTTTTGATGGCATACCTAACTTATGTACTATATACACTAAAAATTTATTCAATATCTTTCTATGTATGATTGAGATACATCACATACTCTCCTATCATATTATTTGTCTATTCCATACCATTACTTATTATGACTTGTTCCTTTGGCCATGATAAATTAAATGACCCATGAGAAATTTATCCTTGGATTTTTATTGAGCTCTAATTTTTTTGAATCTTTCTCCTATTCATCCATTATATCCTAGAAAAATAGTCCTTGTTGATAAAAAAAATTCATGTTGATGGTTTCAATGATAATGAAAACCATTTGATTGCTCATCCAAACCAAAAAATGTAAATCTATGCCAACCCATTTCCTAGTAATGCCAATAATGTTGATGCACAAGATTTAATTGTTAGGAACCATGATACTTTATATTACTAATATGTTGAATAAAATGTTATGTAATGGGATCCACAATGTAATGGGTTACTAGGGGTTTTGATAATCTAAGGGTTTTGCATCTATATAGGGTCTTGTCTGGGTGAATTTTGTTTAATGTAAAAGAAATAATTGGAATGTCAGTGTAATATGGTCGATTTGTATAGAGTCAGTCAGTTACTCGAGCTATAACTGGGGGTTTTATTCATGGTTCTTTCCCACCAGTATGCTCGCTTGAACTAGGGTTTTGTAAATCTAGTATTTAAATATTAATATAATTATAGTGGCTTGCCACTTTTGCCTAAAAAAAAAAATTGTTATGCATGTCATTGTATGGATGTAAAGATTATTTATAAATTTATGAAATACCTTCTTCCTCGATTTCTACATTATTGACTATATTTTTAGATTAGGAAATACCATAAAATAACCACTAAGCCTTATTATATGTGGTAAGTCAAATAAATGAGAAGGTTATTGGTGAAATTATCATAGATACTATAAATTCAATATGTATATACAAAATAAGTTTTAGATAATGAATACTCGAATCCAAATTATTATATTCAATTAGGAGTATTTCTAAAGATGACTAATTAAATAATGATTCACACTTTTGGTTGGGTTATTTTACTTCTTAAAGTGGTTCCTAAGGCCATACAAATATTATACCATGCTATTTAATCTTGAGATATATTTTCCATATTTCTTCATAGAACATATCTTGAGAAATTAAAGGTTGTCCTTTTTTTCATACATCCACAAGCATAGAATCATGAAGTTTACATGAGATGCATAAATGATCCTTTCTTTGGATGCTTACATACATACAACCAATGAACCTCCTTATGAAAATGAGATATAAATTTTTGAGGTGTAAAAAAATAGGCTAGACAAGCAAAGGAGAGAAAAAAGTAAAACTAGAATGACACGTGATCATCAAGCATACATTAACTTATATTCTAATTGGGAAGGATAAATTTATTGTATTATAAAAGCCTATATTTCATGATAAAGGAAAAAAATCATCGATTCAAAAGAAAAAAATTGTGATTCAACAAATGTAGATCCTTTCATGAGTCCAACTCCAAAGAAGAAAGATAAATAAAATCCTACAATTAAACTTATTGCTAGTGTGTTCACTAAGATTAGTATCTCCTACCAAGAGGAATAGATTTTAATTGAAAAATTAATACATCAAAGGAATATGAATATGATGATAATTTTTGAGAGGAGAGTGAAATTTTAAGGGACCCTTATAATATGGTTGTATAATTCCCATCCATTCATTTAGTACCAATACCTATGCAATTGCTTGATTTTGTTCTTTATTCTACACCTCTTTTATTTTTCATATGTGTTTGCACATGTTTTTGATTGAGGTAAATT
>VDFB02075187.1:0-25322 GCA_007258455.2 Sequoia sempervirens
AACTACCCTGAAGATAAACTGCGCCCTTTCCTCGATCGAATTCATGCAAATGGTCTTCATTATATTGTCCTCATCGATCCAGGTATGCCATCCATACCCCATATTCATTTGTAGAATGTTTGTTTTAATCCACGGTAAGCGATTATAACTGAATACAATTTGTATCAGATGTCAGTCATTTGAGTAAATTTGGTTTCTGTTTGTTTTTGACACAGGGATCAACGTAAATGAAAGCTACGGTACCTTTCAGCGTGGGATGGCTGAGGATGTGTTCATAAAGTATCAAGGACAACCTTACATGGGTCAAGTATGGCCGGGTGCCGTCTATTTTCCGGACTTCCTGAATCCCAAAACAGTTTCTTTCTGGGCAGACGAGATTTCTCGCTTCCACAAAATGGTTCCTGTGGATGGCCTTTGGATCGACATGAACGAAGTCTCCAACTTTTGTATGGGAAAATGCAGCATCCCAAAGAACCGGCCTTGCCCGGGCATCAAACCATGGATATGCTGCCTGGACTGCGTCAACATCACCAACACACGCTGGGACGAACCCCCTTACCAAATCAATTGCTCAGGGAAGAGTGCCCCGTTGGGGTATAATACCATTGCCGCTAGCTCTGTTCACTACAATGGCGTTCTAGAATATGATGCCCACAGCCTCTTTGGTTTTACAGAGGCCATCGCCACACATTCTGCGCTTAAGAGCTTGCTCAACAAGCGCCCCTTTGTGCTTACTCGATCCACCTTTGTTGGGTCAGGGTCATATGCGGCTCATTGGACTGGCGACAACAAGGCCTCATGGGAGGATCTAAGGTATTCAATTTCGACAATCCTAAACTTTGGGATGTTTGGGATGCCAATGGTGGGGTCGGACATTTGTGGGTTTTATCCAGACGCAAATGGAGGTACTAGTGAGGAGCTCTGTGGGCGTTGGATTCAGTTGGGAGCGTTTTATCCTTTTAGCAGAGCTCACTCCAATCAAATTAGCAAGCGACAAGAGCTTTACTTGTGGGATTCTGTTGCCAAATCAGCCCGCAAGGCTTTGGGCTTGCGCTACCGCCTTTTGCCCTATTTTTATACTCTTGGCTATGATGCCCATGTCAGCGGGGCTCCCATTGCCCGACCCTTGTTTTTCTCTTTTCCAGAGGACGAAACTACATATGCTATAAGCACTCAGATGATGGTGGGGCCTGGGGTGCTTGTATCACCTGTGTTGCACAATTTAACTACCAAGGTGAATGCCTATTTCCCTAAGGGAAGTTGGTATAGCTTGAATGATATGTCCCAGGTCTTGAAGTCTAATGGAGAATATGTTACACTAGATGCTGCCATAGATACCATTAATGTTCATGTTTATGAGGGTTTGATTTTGCCCATGCAACAAGGTGGGTATACTACTAGGGAGGCTAGGAAGACTCCTTTCACTTTGGTGGTTGCATTTCCATTAGAATTTGAGTCTACTGGAGGAAATGCACAAGGATATTTGTATCTCGATGGAGGTGAGGATTTGGATATGAAGTTGGAAGATGGAAAGTCTACTTATGTGAAGTTGTATGGTGAGTCTGATGGGAAGAAAGTTAGAGTCTGGACAGAGGTGCAGATGGGGCAATATGCTTTGGAGGAAGGGTGGGTTGTGGAGAAGCTCTTGGTGTTGGGGCATTCCTCTTCTATCAAATCTTCTCCATTAGTTTTTGAGCTCAATGGGGAGCTTTATTCTTCATCAACATTTGGATTTACTTATTTCTCTTCACTTTCGAGTGAAAAAGGTGGTAACCATGTTGAGAACAATGCTTTGGAATTGAGCGGATTAGCTCTTCCTATAGGGAAAGACTTTGATTTGTCATGGAATCTTGTTCCTAGTAGCAACTAGATCCTTACGGCATTAACTTGCTAATTAAGTACACACCTTAATATGTTTGCAATGCAATGGCTTGACAGTGATTGCTAGTTTTCTACAACTACTTATAGGTTATGGGAGATTGTTATGTTGCATCCAATAATTCCTCATTATACCTATAAATAAATATCTTTATCTCTCTAAAGTTATCAATATGTTTTAAATGCACATATATGTTTTACCAAAAATTACCTACATGTTTCAAATGTATACCTAAAATTTCCTTTATAGATATTCTTCACTTAAGAGGGTGTATATTATTTTGGTTATGAATAAAAAAAATGGGTTATAGGCTTGAAATTTATCGTTGAATTAATACAAAATATAAATAAGTGTTATTGTAATGATATTAGAGTCATTGCCTATAAACTATATAGTCAATTCATAGAAAAACTATCATTTAGATTAAGAAAAATTAGGAGTCTATTATTTTCTAGTGATTGTAAGGTGCCAATGAAAGTGTTATCAGAGTTAATGATATCAAATTTCCACAATCCATACTGTAGGTTATTGTTGTTTCTGAATTAAAATGTGTGCAATTTTTTCAAACAATGTTTTGAATCACACTTTGTGATCCATCATCAAGACAATAGAGAGCTAAAGGAGTCAAAAGAATGAAAATTGCCTCCCATGGAAAGTATCAAATACATTTATAAACAAGATGACAAGTTGGAAGGTCAATGGTTGAATTTTTGTTTTATAGATAAGAGAGTTTTATTAGGCCCATAAATAAAAAGTTTTAAATATTAATTATTGTCATAAAATAGTTTTTCCACTTTTTTTTTAAGATATATATTATTTGTCAAAAGTGGCATAGTGTGATGGTTAAGTTGTGGTGGTGTTGTTCTCTCCATCAAGGTTTAAACCCCACTAGGGTGTTATTGTTGAATGTTAATATTGAGAATGAGGTCCCCCGTTTGTGACCTCACTGATTCATAGCTCCAAGTCAAAAGTGTTTACCTCTTTAAAATATATGTATTATTTGATTTATTTTAAAAAAAAATTATAAAGGAGTTTATATCATTCACAAGATTGTTTTGCTATTTGATATGGGAGCACTAGTCTTAGGCTGAAAACTCTTTGATCGAAAGCTAAGGGATGCGGGGTATTCATTCCACCAAAGTTATTCAAAGCATGATCTTGACCACATCGCTTATGGTGTCAAATCCTTGCACTTAGCAAGACTTGATCCTTGGTGGCGTTCGTTTGCACTCGATTTTGACTGTCCTTTTTGCCTAAGTCATATTCCTTAAGTATGCATTTTGGCCTTGTTTAACCCATCATAGATAATTGATTTGAGATAATTCTAAATGGGTCTTCCTTGGTCAAGGTTTGTATAAGTGTTGTTCTCTACCATCTCATGTGTCTATAATGTTGTTGGATGTTGGAAAGGTACCAAAAATTTTATGTAAGTTTAAAGGTTGTATGCCAAAATTTCTAAGTGTTTTTAGGTTTTGGACTTTTGAAATTTATCTTCCAAGTATGTCATTTTTCCAATTCTACTTTTCCCTTTACCGTTGTCAAGTTATCAAACTTATCCATCCCTACATGTCATCTTCCCATTCCCTACACTCATCCATTTCCCTTAGGTTGTTGTGTTTCCTCTTCTCGACATGCTTTCCTTCTAACCCTCAATTCCCTGACTCCTAACCATTTGCACTAATTTACCTTTTGTGGAGTTAGAGTTTTGGCCTTCCCCCTTCCTAGATACATGTCACGAGGTATCCCCAAACCCCTATCTCTAACACTCCAAAACTTTGATACCCCTTTTTAAGATTGCATGTTCAAACTTCCCTTTCTTTGTGTAGCTTATGAGATGAGCCCCTTGTCATCCCCATCTCCTAATCCCTGACTCCTCGATAGTGGTATGAGACACAAGTCGCCCCTAATCTCCAAACTCTAAAACTCTCGCCTTTTCACTACTACTCTCACCTACCTCCCTACACATCCTTGTTCACCATTAATGACCCAATACAACCGTGCAACCACCCCCAAAATATTTTCCCTATCCAAAAACTATTATCCACTATTGTAGTGTAGAAAAATGTAACCCTTTACATTTTCTCACTTGTTTGGGCCCTCCTTATTTAAAATGTACTTAATATTTCCTTAATTTAGTGTTGTTAAATGTACCTCTTTACATTTACACACTTATTTGGGCCCTCTTAATTAATTGAGCTTAAGTATGTCTTAATTAGCCCTTTAATTTATTTACAAGCCTAATTAGTTACATTTTTCGAAGGGGAAACCCGACAATATTTAATGCCTAAACATAACACTTTACATTGAGCAATGTGTGTTCCAAGTTTATGGACCTAGGACCCATTCGCCCATGAGTGAATGGGTCACCCCTAAACTTTTGGACCTAAATTTAAATTATATTTTTGGTGGTATTTTAACATCTCTAAATCTATAATTCAATTATACATCTAGAAATGCATACCATACATAAGGAGACAGTATGCTAAGGTTAATTCTACCTTTAATCACTCAATCTTTATGTTTACAAATGCTGTTAAAATTTTGGGATCAAAACCAAATCATTACAATACAAAAATATCTAAACCCAGAACTAGATATTGAAACCTAGG
Organism: Sequoia sempervirens; assembly: GCA_007258455.2. Classification (NCBI taxonomy): domain Eukaryota; kingdom Viridiplantae; phylum Streptophyta; class Pinopsida; order Cupressales; family Cupressaceae; genus Sequoia; species Sequoia sempervirens. The sequence continues at coordinate 4,489 of VDFB02075187.1, forward strand.
GTTTTGTGTGAATATATTTCTTTTGTTGGCTTTGCAACCGCTTCTCTCTTCTATTAAAAAAATTTATCCTCCTCCTCTCTCTTCTTCTAACCAAAACTTATATATCTTTTTGCATCATTAAGAAACCCTAGGAGAAAGAGCCATAAGTGTGAGAGACTATACCCGGGCTCCCATGTCTACTCACATCATCTTCACATGGTCACACACACTGAAGCCATGCCATAGCATTGATGAGCATGAGAATGAGGAAGAAAACCCCTACCAAATCCACAAAAAATCTCTACCAAAAGTGGATTTCTAACAAAAAGGATGTCCTCAAGCCACAAAGAAGCATGGGTGTTATTTTTCCTTACTTGCATCATTGAAAAACACATTAAACATCACTCTTGTAGACCTAAAAATCAAATTTGGTAGTTGAGAGGGTAGCTACAACATTAATGGAATTTATGACTGAAAACACGTCAATCGGGAGCATTACCAGAGTTTCGATCCTGAGACAATACTCAATTCAATCATTAAAATGTTCACACTTACGAAACCATCTTTGTTGGACAACGAGCATCGGGCATGTAAAAGATTGCTTGTCAAGAGGTCATATAAAATAATGCCACGATCCCCAAGATCTGAAGAGAAAACCCATTGGGTGTTGGGATTTAGGTCTACCGCTTGCTAGAAGAACGGGAAGATGAAGGGAAAAAAGGAAATATTTGAAGGAGCATGAAAGGGAAGAAAGCATCGAGATTTGGGAGTTAGGAGGAAGACTTGTGTCTTAACGCAAAGTGTGGTAAAGGGTAAGATAAATGTCTGACCTCCAAAAGGCCGAAGACTCACAACATCGGGAATGGGATTGGGAGTCGAGTTGAAGGAATTCATCTTATTTCTAAGATAAGATAGAAGATCGATGAGAGACCCGATCTCCGAAAGCTAAAGGAAAGCATCGGACATCAAGTGTCGTGCATAAGGCTCACACCTTATGATTAAATGAAGGTAAGAGGTAAGGAGGAAGGTCGATCCCCGAAGTTTGAAACATCAACACTTAGTCATTTTTCACATAATACATCGGAACTTCGATGGCCGAGGGGAAGACTTAAGGTTTAGGAAAGGAAGGTGGTAAAGGTTAAGGGTTAAAGCCTATGGCCGAAACCCAAAAAATTTAGGAAAGTGATGAAAAGAATGGGAAAGGAGGAATAAAATTGGGAGCAATAGAGAAGGTATGTGAGTATGCAAACACCTAAAAGTTCATAACACTAAAAATCTAACACTTAGCCAATTTTGATTTTTTTTACAAAAATGTTTTTTGACTACAGCTTGGCAAGGGGGAAATGCAACAAATAGAGGGACTTGCATGATACACCATTGTGATTTCTTAGATTAGTTATAATTGACAGGTATCACAAGGGGATAACACAAAGCACTATAGATTCATTAAATTTATAGTTGCCAACATTGGTTCCAGTTGGGGATGTGTGTCTCTTGCAAGCACAATGAAAATTTAGATCTCTGGGAAGCAGACTAAAAGGAAGGGAATAACAAAGACCAGGAATGACAAACACAACATCATGTAAAACCAACGTCATGACTGCACACATGAACACAACAAAAATACCTATGATACAAAGGTTCAAAGAACCTCACATTCACGAGAAATAGTGCTTGAGATGTTGACCATGAACTAGAAGTTCCATGAAATTTATATCAAGGCTCCTGAGGTAGAGCATTCCTTGACCACATTCTTGAGCAATTTGATAGGGCCCAACCCAAAAGGCACCAAATTTTCCATATTTTCCTTTGTCTTCTAGCCTAGAATTCCACATGAGTACAAGATCTCCAATCTAAAAATCCCTCTTGATAGATCACTTATGAAAGAGGTATTTTACCTTTTGTTGTCTCAACAAATTTCTTTCATGGGAATTCCTTTTGGTTTATTCTAATTCAGTCAACTCATGTATTCTTTGGGAGATAACACTTTCTTCTTCTCCTTCATTCTGTTGCAACAACTTATAGACTGGTAGTTCGATGCTAATTGGAATTTTTTCTTCAACACCATATACTCAATAGCCTTCTTGTACGTTACCTATCTGCCCATACAACAAACTTTAAATTATCATCCCACCTTTTTCTTGTTGGAATCCAAAAAATTTATGATGATATTCATGATGCGCTTGTTGCCTAATTCAGCTTGTCCATTTCCCTATGGATAATAAAGTGATGAATTTTTTAGAGAGATTCCATATTGTGAACACATGTCCACAAAATCTTTGAATCTGAATTGCATTAAATTATGAACAGCAACTCTTGATAGCACTCCAAACCTGGTGATTATGTTATTTAGCATAAATTCAATCACTATCTTTGAGGTAGCATTTCTTGTAAGAATTTCTTCCACCCATTTTGTAAAGTAGTCAGTGGCCACCAATATCCTCTTGTATTTGTCGCTAGAATTTTCTACAATTTCCCCTATAAAATCAATACCCCACTGCTAGAATGGAGCCTCTATTGAAATGGTTATAAGGGGAAGTGCACCTACAAACTTCAACATGCCAGAAAATCTTTGACAAGCATCACATCCTTTAACAAACTTGGCCACATCCCTAAATAATGTTGGCCACCAATAACCCATCTTTATAATCTTATGAGCAATGGGCTTTGACATATAATGTCCACCACATAATCCATGGTGGCATTCCTCTAGAACTCTCATTGACTACTCATTTAAACATCATAGGAGCACACCATCAAGGCTTCTCCACATCAACTGCCCTTTGAGCAACACATACCTTTGAGCCTCAAGTTTCAAGATCCTCTTTTTCTTATCATTCAACTAAAGAGGACAATTCAGGTTCTCTAGATAATATATAATTCCCTTGTACCAACGACAAACCTTCCATTGACATGAAATGAAATGGGGGTTAGAATTAACCTAGTGGACCTCAATAACATCCAAATTTGCCTCTGCCATTAACTTTTCTAACCATTGACCTCTAACCAATTTGGTCATCTGTATTTCCATGTCATACTCTTGAATCTTATTCATCCACGTACACCTTTTACTTGATGCTTCCTACTGGACAAAAATATCTATGACAGTAGTATGTGGCACAAAAGTAGTAATTTTAGCCCCTATAAGGTAAGGTATGAGATTTTTCATAGATTTGATAATGGCATATGCATCCTTCTCCATCACATAATAATTCGACTCAACATCTCTTAGTGATTTGTTGAAGAAAGCTATTGGTTGCTCATAACCATCTTTATTTTTCTATAGTAGAACTATAACAATAATATAAAAAGATGCAAAAGAAAATAATTGTCCAAAGACTTAGAATAGTTTGAACTTGCCAACACTGGCATCTTTTTAAGTGCATCTTCTATATCCAAAAATTAATTTGTTGAATCCTCATCCCACCTAGAATATTTCCCCTTCTTTAGTACCTTGGATATGGATTTTGTCTTCTTGATAAAATTAGGAACAAATCTTCGAACAAAGTTTATTTGACCAAAGAAGGATTAAATTGCCTTGACTATTTTAAGTTGTGGGATAAGGTCAATGGCTTTGACGTATTCTAGATCAATCCTTACCCCTTCCTTAGACACAATGTACCCAAGGAGTTTACCCTCTTCCACACCGAAGATACACTTCTTAGGATTCAAAGATATCGCATACTTCAGGCATCCTTGGAAGACTAACTCCAAGTGTTTGCAATGATCATTTCGATCCTTGGTGTAAGAAGTCAGGTCATCTTGGTAGACAACCATCATCTCATTTATAAGGCCTATAAAAGTTACATCCATAGTCCTCTGAAATGTGTCCCCTGTATTCTTAAGTTCGAATGGCATCCAAACACATACAAAAGTTCCCCATGGTGTAGTGAAAGTTTTCTTGTGTTTCTCAAACTCATTGACCATGACCTGATTGTAACCCGAGAAACCATCCATCATAGATATCAATTCTGACCCCGTCACCTATTGCAACAAATGATCCATGTTGGGTAATGGATAATTGTCCTTGAGGTACTTGATATTTAGGTTTCTGAAGTCCACACACATTCTAATGTCCCTATTCTTTTTCCTGACTGGAACAAGGTTAGACACCCATTTTGATTGTTTGATTGGTTTAATAATACCACCCTCTTTCAGTTTCATCAATTCCTTTTGCATTTGAGGGGCAAGGTAGGGTTTAATAGGACATTTCTTATGTCTAAATGGCTTTGCCCCAACATCCAATGGAATGGTATGTTGAAACAAGTCTTCGTTGTAATCCTTTAATTCATCATAAGACCAAGAAAAGCATTTTTTATTATTTTTTATAAGTTGTGAATAGTACAAAAGTTTATTTTGAACAAAGAGAGAAGTTGTAGTGTTGAGTTTTTTTGTTTGCGTCAAACGTACATTTTTTTTCTTTGCTTTGATCCCATGATTGCCAAACCCTCTCGATAAAAAAAAAAACAAATGATTTTTAATTTATTCGCAAATTTCTACCTCCTTGAAAATTTGAAATAAAACTATATGCAAATCCTTTGTTTGATAAACTCTAAAGTACAAATAAATATGAATATATCAAAAACCCTTTTTTCTCTTAAAAAATTCCTTGTACTTGATTCCACTTCAAAATAATCAACTTGTAATTGACTCCTTAAAAAATTGAATAGAATATTACCTATTAAGATATTGCACAATAAAAAATTGAATAAAAACTCACAAAAATGTCATTGTCAGGCCCATACTGTAAAAAGAGAATGTTGCAAAAAAAGGTAATAAGTCATTTTTTACCAAATTTGGAAAAAATGGTTATAATAGAAACGGGTGCCTATTCCATTTTCCAAACGAAAAATTAGGAATGGATACCTGTTCTATAAAGTTTGAATTTTTAGAGCGCCTTTTCCTTTGGTTTTAGGCTTAAAAAGGTTTGGTAAGCCAACCCTTAGCCTTGGACCTACAACTAAAAGACTAAGGCAATGTCTAGAGAAATAACTGAGTTTGGCAATATGACTAACTGGCTTTTTTCAGAATTGGTTTATGAAATTAAAACCCATTATAGATCATGATGTCTAGTTTTCAAATATATATTTTTTTATGATTAGATTGTGTTTTCCATTTTTTAATTAATTTCTAATGAAACTAGTCGATAAACTTGAAATGTCTGACTTTTTAGTTTTTTTAATAACTTTTAATTTGTTAATTTTTAAAAAAAAATTATGACATCAATCTACAAACAATTCTCTATACAATGAAAAAAAATTCAAAAAATGATTAATTTAGGTCAAATTATGGTGTCCGTACATGAAGGTTTTCAAAAACAGCAAATAGGGCCAATAAAAAATTAATTAAAATTTTATTTTAAAAAAATTATAGAAAATATGATCATCAATCTTCAATTTGTTACACATCTTTCCCCAAAATGAATTAAAAAAATACTTTATTTAGGTCAATTTATGGTGTCCATACACATGCATGGTATGGTCCAAAAAAAGTGACTTTTAAAAAAAGGTTTTTATAGATGCTTATTAAAAATTAATTCGTATCATCTAGGTATTAGAATAAATTAAATATTTGGAAACTAGACTCAAAATACTAAATTTCATATTAGTGATTTTTTTAAGATTCAATGTGTAAGTGCTTTAAATTTTCAATTCAATTGTGACAAATTATGAAAATCAAGAAAAACACTTCCACTTTAGAACATTTTGTGGACTCAACTTTTTGCACCAACCCTCCATCTACAATGTCTCATAGATATTGAATTGTGTTCTTGCAAAATGAACATTTAACCATGTTTTCATACATGTTTATCTATAAAGTGTCAATCACTTGCTCAATATGGCAAGTGTTCATGCAAATCTTGCTAAAAACTAGGATTTTATCAAAGTAGACAACAACAAATGATGTAGTGACCAACCTCAAAATATATTTTAGCATCCTCATTAATATGGGTGGATCATTAGTTAGGTCATAGGGTATGACTGACCACTCAAACAATCCTTCTCTAGTATTCAAGGGTATCTTCTCAATGTTTGTGAGCTTGACAAGAATATAATGGTGCTTAGAATTGTAGTGTCATAAATTGTATACCTCTACAATTTCATACTACACATTGCTCTCTCTCTCAACTAATGATATAAAAAATGCTACACATTGCTTCCTCTCTCAACTCATGATATAAAAAATCTTATAAGTATGAAATGTTAACACCAAAATGTCAATTCATGTTTACAATTTTCATGATAATTTTGACTTTTTGAGTCAATTGTTCTTAAAAAGAAGCACCATGCATGAACATTTGCAAGACACACTAGTGTCCCATGAAAATTCATGATTCTAGTGGTTTTTGGAGTGTTACCTTCATGCAAATCTTCTAGAAGTAACACATCTACATGACAATCACGTAGTACAAAGCAACTTAAATTGCCATTTTGGAAAAAAGGAAGAAATGGAAGAAAATCTAACTCTTAACTCACTCTCTCGTGCTCACGCTTGAATATTGAAGCTATGTTACTTTCTTGAAGAAATCTTGATATTTTAAATGAACAAGCTATTGGTCTATTGCATGTCATAATTTTGAAGCAAAATTGAGTAAGGTAGCACAATGAAAACTATTGCATCTTTATTGAAGGTTTTTGTAAACTGTTAGGTGATCGTATTGTATTTTGGTGTCTCCTTGTTGTGAAAAAATCTCTTTATGCTAGCATAATTTGGATATATCTAGTGTTGGCATAGTATATCTCATATCATTTAAATATCTCTAGTATCATATTTTCTTTCAAAATGATCTTTTTAAAATTTTATCAATATTATAAAAAATCATAGTTGTCCTTGGAGGTAGAAATACCAAAATGAGGATTTCACTACTCGGCAAGCCCCTATACAACCCAAACCAACATTTTACCTCTTCTTCTCTATATGTGGGTATCTAGGTTAGAAGAAAACAATATTTTGATGATATCCTTTTCTTTTCCAGTATTTATTTCCTTGTTTATATCAATAGGATTTTCTATTTTGTATTCTAGTTATTTTTTGTCATTTCAATATCTTCTATACATAGTGGGCATGTGATCTCTCTCATGTGTGTAGGCACAAGCTTCAAGTTATTTTGTATTTATTGTCTTCTATGTGCAGGATGATATTGTGTCACAAGGACAACCACACTAAGCACTGGTGTTCATGGCCAAGACTTCCAAAAGGCTATAAAATCATTGTCACAACCTATGCATGCATTCCCTTTCTGTTGGATTTATAATTTAATTATTTTATAGAAAGATATTTTCACCAGTCTTATATAATTAGACATTTGCATTGAAATTGTAAGGAGTTAGTAAGGGTTGATAAAGCTTCCATTTCTAAGGTTTTTGCTTTAAAGTTGGTTGCCAACAAAGTCATTGACTTTGACCTTTTCAAGCAAAAATACCAACAGGATAGAAATAGATATGTTGTATTTTGGCCCCCAAAACATAGACTAAAGGGATTTGATAGGTCTGTGAGGATTCTTGCAAGCGAAGTAGAGACCTTTAATTTGGAAACATTTGAAGACTACTTCATTAAGACTTATTATGCACTATGTCAAGTGCTAGGAGGAGATGCCAAAACTAAGTTCCTAGTGCCATTAATGTATATGTTGGTTGATATACAAAATCCTTTAGTTAACAATGAATTTGATTTTGTTACATTCATTTCAAATGGTATCCACAAGCAATTAGTGGTCCAGATAAAGAAAAACAAGAAGGTGGTGAACTTCAGATGGTATGCCCTGCTTTGCCATATATTCTTGTATGAAGGTAGGACAAAAAGGGACAAGGCTCTACAGGTTTAAATGTCAAATGACAAGGGAAACTCCCTCCATGTTCAATGTTGGACCTATATATGGGACATGTACTGTGATGTAGAAAATTACGTAATTTTTGAGAATTGTTTTGCTAGAAGGGTGATGACACTCATGGGAGTGTAGGAGAATAGATTGTAGAAGGAAATCATGAATTTCATAAGACCCAATGACAAAATTTCAAAATTAGGTGTGCAACATAATTAGGGAGATTAGTATCTCCTTGTTGACTCTACAGTGATCAAGGTATATGGATGCCCTGTGGGACCCCGTGTCTCGCCAAGGTATGTGCTTCTCAGGTTAGCATATTTAGAAATAATTTGGTAGTTAAGTGAAGATTACAAGGCCACCTAAAAGGACAAAAGAAGGGTTCCTTTTTCCCATTTTCTATAGTATTTTCAGACTTCATAGTTACAAGGGAAGGCATGGAATTGTAGTGTAGCGAAATGCATACCCTTGCATTTTCACACTTGTTTGGGCCTGCCTTGCTTTATTTATACTTCTTTATGGATTAATTGGCCCTATTTTGCATCCACAAGCCTAATAAACTATATTTTTATGACAAATCCCCACAAACCTCAAAAGATAAATGATCATTTAATGTCTCTTTCTGTGTGTCCCTAATTTGTGGACTGGGACTAAAACACCACCTAGGGCTTCTTTTTCCTCCATGGGTCTTGGGACCCTGATTTTGAAACCACCAAAATAGGTCCCTTTTTGGAGTTGGTGCCCTAAGAATTGAGCCTTGGGACTAAGACCCCACCTAGGGCGTCTTAGTCCTCCTTGGCTTATTTTCGGGATTCAATTTCAAATTTGGGTGGGATTTATCCTCCTTTATTTAATGAATTCATATGTCGGCTTGGTGTGATGTAATTTTGGGATATTAAACATGAATAAGTATAAATATAAGGTTCATCCACCCATTTTTCATAACAAGCAATCTTAGCATCCAAGCATTCAAGTATTCAAGCATTCAAGAGAATTTCATCAAGCACTTGAAGCCATCATCAAGATTCAAGCATCATGTCAAGGGTTTAGTGCATCCATTCATGTTGTTGAGCCAAGATTGTGGATGTAGCATTGAAGATCTATTTGCAACTATTGTTCATATCATATCCAAGGATCCAAGATCTACACTATTCATGGCCACTACATGGTAGATTGTATATTTGCTTCACAAGACATCATACAAGGTGATATCATTTACATATTTTCTATTTCATGCTTCATTTCATCATTTGGTTTAATTACCTAAAAGGGGTTTGACCAAGGCAAACCCCCATTCACTAACAATCAACAAGTTTTCCCTCTCTTGTGTGTTTGTATTTGCAGATCTAGGTTGAAGACTTGGAGATCATTTGGAGTGCAAGATTGAAATTTTGAAAAAGTTGCATTACCAAAGTTGTCATCTTCACAGAAACTCGCTTACGAGCCAAATTTGGAAGTTTCAGGACCTCAGATCTGGGGAGAAGCAAGTGCAAACCTTGGAGATCAGGACCACATTTAGAAACTTCAAAAAATCAGAATGAGACTAATTCACCACCTTGGGCGTCTTAGTCCTCCAAGTGGAATTTTGCAAAGATTCCTTCAAATCCAGCATCCAGCATCTGAAGACTTTGTATTTGCCCCGAAAAATAGCAACGGGACTAATATGCCACTCTGGGCATCTTAGTCCTCCATAGTACTTTTGACAGCTTCTTTGCATTTCCAGATTCCTTGTCACATCTCCAGACTTCTCAAGTACACATACCCTAACTTGGTGTAGCTTAATTTCATCATTTGCACTCATTATTTGGCTTATATTGCTTGATTTTGTGAGTTGAATGTTCATTTGTCTTTTCCAAGCATTTGCTTGGTGGTGAACCCCTCAAAGCTAAAAGAACCCCCTCCTAGGTCCTTCTTAATTGAGAATTAACTCACCTTATGAGGTTGTTAGTTAATCCAATTGGGACTCCTAGGACATTAGTGATTGGTTGAGTGGAAAAAGTGTGATATCTCCAAGAGGTATCCATTTTCTATTCATCAGGAATTAATTTATCCAATGTTATAAGCCTATAGGATGGCTTGTCACAAGACCATTTGACCCTAAAGTATTTATCAATTAGGTAAGGTTGAGTATAAAGATATCATCTCTTGCACACCAGCTCCTCTTTAATGAGGACGTTCTCAGAAATTGCAATGATGACAAAGAAGTAAATGAGAGGATAATAAAATGGGTTGCCTTCCTAAAGGCAAAGGACATAAAGGGAAAAAGGATAAAGAATTATCAAGGGGCTTATACTAAGATAAAGGATCATATTGCTAGGATCCAAATGATATTGAAAAACATTGGTAAATTAATTGGAAAAGCCCCTATGATGAAGCAAAGGCCCTCTTATCAGCCCAAAACTGACCCTTTTATCTTTTCCTTTGTTAAAAATAAAAAAGGGCCTGTGATAAGAGACTTTGCTTCTCAAGAGAAATTATCTATAATGCCACCATCCCTTCCACAAATTTCTACTATTGACTCTCCTCCCAAAGAGCAACTACAGAAGAAAATAAAGTTGGATCAACCATCTTTGGTTAACTATACCCCTAGTCATGATAAAGAAGAGGAGGTTACGGATGAGGAAGTGAGTCAAGCAATGCCCTCTCCTAGTGTAAACATTGTTAGAATGCCTCAAAGCAGATTGGGCATAAGTGTAATAGGGGGAAGACATAAAGCAAACAATATAAGGGCCTTAGCATGCACATAATTCATCTCAGATGATGAATTTGTTAAATCAAAGGAATTTAAGGATTTTTTTATGAGGGTCTGAAGAGAAGAGTTTCTTGAGAAATTAAATAGAGCAAAATCAGAGGTGCACCCTTCCAAATATGAAGAGGTCACAAAGAGGGTGCTAAGAGAAATAATTTTTTTTGTTAAAAACATTACCCCCGAGGAGGGAAGGAGGATGGTTAGAGAAAATGGGTTTTTATTGCTCCCTGAGTGAGATATTTCTTCTACAATAGCCCTTGATACAATAAGAAGGCAGGACAAAGAGGTATTCTCTTTTGAAGAGCAAGCATACTTTGATTCTAGGTTCAACCCTAAGTTGGAAACTCGAGCAATATGGGCTTTGGCACTTAATAGAAGCAAGCCTCAAGTTGTTGAAGCTATGTAGGAAATGAGGGGTGGCTTAATAATAAAAAGATTATCAAATACCGTAGCGTTGTAAATTGTCACCCTTGACAATTTCACGCTATGTTTTGCTCCCCGTTAAGTTATTGGACCTAATTGAACACTTAATTTTCTAAATTATGCATTCCACTACCCATTTTAAACATTTACCAATAATTTGCAAGCACAAAGAATATGCTCTCATTTAATACTTTGCTCCTGGTTCCTTAAGTTTTGAAAAATAGGCTAGGGACACTGGCGCCTAAGGTGCCTATGTCCCCCTATTTTGGATTCAAATTCAAATATGTCGGCGTTAGTATTTTGTTGTTTGAAATTCAAATATATAAAGTCGGTTGTTGGGATTTAATTTTGGGAAATTTAAATAATTGCATATAAATACCTAGTTATTGCATTATTTAAATCTATCTAACAAGTTGGAGAAGTTATGAGCAAGCGTTATCAAGCAAGTTAAGAATAGAAATTAGAGGATTTATTGTAACAATTCAAGATCCAAACATCGTGTCAAAATATATGTGAGTGTGTTTATGTTTATGTTATCATATTGTTTGTGAAGGCTAACCCTTTGTAAGTCTCCAAACAATTCAAGCAAATCGAGCAAGCAAGATCCAAGCCTTAAGGAGATGTGTATGACTTCAATCCTTCAAGGAATTCATTAAGGGGTGGTGAGTTGTAGCATTTTGTGGATTCATCATTCCTTCCTATCATTTATCATTGACATTGCCATTGTGGAAGTGGAAACACTAACACGAGGTTTGACCAAGGCAAGCCCCTAAATGGCTCAACCTTTCTTCTCTCTTTGAATGTGCAGGTTTTAGGTTTGAAGAAGATTGAAGGAAGTTTGAAGATCAATTATTCATTGTTACAATTGAAACCTATACCTTGGAAACTCACAGAAACTCAGTTATAGATTCCTCAATTGTGATCCAACTGTGTGACAAGCGAGAAATGAAAGCTCTAATCCGACACCAGAGGATTGTGAAAATAGATCTAGATTAGCCCTACAAAGACAATGGTGCCTGGGGTGCCTATGTCTAGCATTTTCAGCTCCAAATTCATATCACAAGTTCACAATGTCCTACTCAGTTCATTTTTGTAGTCTATTTTTGTCTGTGACTAATCTGTTTCTATTTGTGATTTCTCATGTTTTTGTATTTGCATCAAAATAGTAATTTGCATCATTAGGTCAATTGAATCATTGCATTTCATCCTTAGGTCACTTTCACATTTGATCAAGGGTAGGTTGACTCACCTTTCAAGTTGTAAGTCAATCATATACCTTGTCCAAATCCAATCAAACCCTCATCACATTCCATAGATTTCCAATAAAACAAGGAAAGGTATCCAAACCCTGAAGTGAAAGCTCTAAGGTTTCCCTTTCCCCACGTTTCATTTTGGTGAACTTGACATGTTAACATGATATACCTTCTAAAATGTAAAGTAATTCAACCTAGATCTAGGTTTACATTGAATTGTTTTTCAATTTTCAATTAGACATCGATTTTTGCATCATAAAAAGCATAAAAATTCAAAAAATTGCATATCATATTGCATAATAGGTTGCAATAAGGTTTATTTTGGTCGTTATAGCTTAGATCTACATTTTAATTGCATCCACAAATCTGCATTAGGTCATTTAAATTTTGAAAACAAAAGATTGAAAGTGTCATTGAATACATTTAGGTATCTTGCATATAGCAAAAAAGAGAAAATCACATTACTTTATTTCAAAAAGTATATTAACATCATCATTTTCAAATTTAGCATATAAGAATTAGTTAATTTTTGCATCTTAGATCTAGAAATTACATTTACAATTTTCATTTATTATTTAGGCATTCTTGCACACTTGCATTTTGAACTAAGTTGTCATAAATTGAGAAAATTCTAGAAAAATATTCATTGTTAGACCTATTTGCGCACAAACATAGAAACCTTAAACAACATTACACATAGCCAAACTTTGAATTTTGCAAAACCTTGTCCAGAACATAGGCTCCCTGGGCACCATAGTCCTACCTTTTTTGGTTAAGATTTTTGTCAGACATTTGTCTTTGTGTTCTCTGTCTTTTTTTGCTCTCTTATTTTTTCTTCTAAATGTGTTACTATGAATGTTTAGCAATTTAGTGTTCATTGTGGGCACACTTAGTGTTATGAAACTTGTATGAGTTTCACGACTTGCTATCATATTGCCAATACTTTGGTGAGACGTAGTTGTAGACTTATGGCATCCTACATTGTTGTTATAGTTGTTGTGGATCCTAAGTATTCCAATTCTTTTACGCAAGGTATTGCCAATACCATGCCCATTTTGGACTCAATCCCTAATCCTACCATACCAATGACAATTTCACAAACAAGTACCTTTATGGATGTTGAGATTGTTATTACACATGTTCTGAAAGACAAACTGAAACAATTAGGCAAAGACTTAAAGGGATTTAAGACTGCCTAAGCATTGAATCCTTAGCTAGAAAAATAGTGCCTATAGTAGACAACCTAAGGGAACTGACCAATGATGCCCAAGGATTAGAGGTGTTGTGCAGCCTAGCTCATATTGTGGATAGAAACATTCCTACAATGGCTATTTGTGCTCAAGCTTTGGGGTACACTCAAACCCAAGGAGAAATTCAAATCGCTCTCCCTACAACTATACTCTCTACTCCTACATATACATTGCCATTCATAGCATCAATGATACAACCAATAAATAGCATAACTCCAATCTTAGGGTTCTCTAGTGGGCATCCTTTTAACTTCATGACATCTCAAATTTTATCACCGCTAATAAATTTGCAACATAGTAGTCCACCAAGCACTTACACAATCCCACCATATTCACCACATTCCCAAAACATGTCAAGAAATGACTCGGTTATCAATCAACCTTTGCAAAATGTAACCTCACTTCATCAACAAATCTCAACATTAAACCAAGCTCAAAATGGAAAACCATCACAATATGTCAAAAGGAGCCCTTTGTCACTTGAAATTTTGAAAACAACCATGCCACTAAACACCAATATTCCTAGGTTTGATAAGTATAACGGTAAAGGAGATCCTAATAGTCACATATCGACTTATACAAAATTGTGTAGTGACTTCATATTTGAAAATAAGCTCCTAGCTAAACTCTTCCCTAGGTCGTTGAAAAACATGGCCTTGGAATGGTTTTTCTCATTGCCGAATAATTCGATTCATTCATTCAATGAACTTGTTGATGCATTCCTGCAACATTTCCAAGCAAACATAGGTCCACAAATTATATTAACTAATTTAGTGAGGTGCAAACAAGGAAACATGAAAAAGTGATAGACTTCATAAGACGATATCAGTTACTATACACACAAATCAATCTTACTCTTCCTGATGTGGATGTTAAAAGAGTGCTCATTGAGAACTTGCAACCCGACATTAGGGATAAGATCTTATTGATGAGATATCCATCCTTCACACACTTGGGTATGGCTCTTCGTGACTATTAGAATTCAATTAGTTAATATGAAAAGGCATCTTCATCGACTCCTACTGAGAAATTTGAATCCATTCCTCAACACAACTATCAACCATTCAAAAAGAAAAATAAGAACTTTATTAAGATAAACACACCTCAAACAACTAACCACATTGACCCACAAGTTGCAGCGATAAGTTCAAATCCATATCAATTTAGAGGAAGAGAAAGAAAATTCACACAGTTGGTTGATTTCCTTCATTCAATCATCTTACAAATTTTGAGCAAAAAATTAATTCAATTACCTTCAATCAAACTTGTGGATGCAAAAAAAACCGTTATCTCCAAGCTTTAACCCAAAAGTATTTTGTCAATATCATCGCACACATGGACATGATACAAAGCGATGCATATGTCTTAAATACCAAATTCAAAACCTCATCAACTCTAATCACATCCAACTAGGCGATGTTAATGATAAAGGGAACAAGTCTATTGCCGCGCCTAACCAAAACTTGCAAATTTTCACTAATCCAATTCCAAACCATTCATCCAACTTTGTGCAAGCTTGTGATGTTAAGAATGATGATATGAATGTTGATAAGAATGATGATGATAATGAGAGTGATTATGAGTATGGTTTAAAAGATATGGTTGATCTCATAGATGTTCAACCTCATAAGGGCCAAACCACTTTGTTACCTAACATTGCTTTCACCCATATTGACACCTCCATACATGTGCCCAATGGTCCTCTCTATATCATCGGGCGTATCAATGACAAACCTACAACAACCTAGATACTCAATGATCCCGTGTGTGTAGAGAATGTGATTTCTAAGGAGTTCTTGTATGTGCATGAGCTTTATCAAGACTCTTATGAACAATCAAAGGCATGGTTGAAAACTCATGATGGTTTTGCTCACCCTATGATAGGTTCAATCACTCTTCCTCTTAAATTTGGATCGAAACAATTAGACTTCTCATTCTCTACCATCCCGACATCGAACCAATTCTATGTGAAGCTAGGCTACCCATGGCTATGCTCCATGAATGTCATCCCATCAATTATCCACAAGTGCATAAAGTTCCCATTTGAAGATCAAATATACATAATGCATCATAGTGGCTTTAATCCTTTGTCTTCCCATGGAAAATTTTCATTGGATTTATTTTGGCCTTAACCTATGGAACGTATTAAACCTCATGAGGACTTATTTTTTAGGTCATATCAAAATTTTAAGGCAAAGCGCAATAACAAAATTATCCCTTAGCAATATTTCTGAGAATGATAAGACTATGTTTGTTCCTCCCACCCCACAAGTTTTGGATGCACCCATCTCCAAAGCAAATGATATGTAATTGAAGGGTTGCAAATAATTTGCACTTTACTCCTAATTACATATTTATCCATGATCGCAAACAAAATTGTGTGGTTATGTATTTAACCTTTGAAATTACAGAAATTGAGTTCACTTAATCCTTTGCACAATTTAATAATATAAAGAAGGAATTAAAACTAAAAAGAAATAAGAGAGAATAAAGAGACAATTATAAGACAGAAGAGAAGAAGAGAGATTACGAGCTTGATAACGGAGTTCACTCAACATGAGCTATGTCTCCAGGTCCACTTCTCAATGAGAAACCACTTTATTAATGACGCAAAGCTTTAACATGCCTTTTTACATCATCCAAGCTCCATACCTGCATTACAATTTCTTCACAATCTCTCTCAACACCTGAGACTTTTTCGCATTCTCCTTTACTTGAAGGAATACAAAATATAAAGTCTTTGTGTTACATCAATCTCCAAAAATTAATTTTCCTAATTTCCTCCCAAAAGAATTGATTAATTCTATCAAGCCCATACCCCCCTTTTATACATAAAATTTTGCCCATTATGGTTAAAAACCATAAGATTTACAAATATTTCATATCTCCCATTTTTACAAGTAAATTTCAACAATATCCCCTTTTACAAGTAAATATCTTTGAAAAATCCTCCATTTACAATAGGAAAATCTCATAAATCATTTAAAATATTATCTAAGCCCTTTAATTATATTATGTAAATGGGCTTTAATATTCTAAAGGATTAGGCCCTTATTTGTAGGGGTTAGTATTTTAATTTTGGATTTTCTACTTTTATTTGGGGGTTAAAATCTTTAAACTTAGGAGATTCGGGCTTATTCATTATTGTTTTAAAGGGTTTAATTTTTTTTAATTTTTAAGAGATTTGGTTTTAATCCGTTGACTTTAAATCCCACAAAATCTGCTTGGGATCCCACAAAATCTGCTTGGAATCCCATAAAATGGATTTTGTGAAATAAAATAAACCTCCACCACTTTATTTCTCAAAAATAAAGCATGGTATAGTGGCGGTACGTGAATTTAGTGAGGGGGATTCACATTTTTTCCACATCACTTGCACTTGCCACATCAGCATTCAGTCAACTACCACGTCAGCATCTAGTCAACCTTCAACTTTGACTAGCCATATCTTCATCATACGAGCTTCAATTTCGACGAAACGAGCAGTGTTAGAACCATGGCGATGAGCTCTTTGACGTGAGGCCACCTTTGACCATTTTTGGAATGGTCAAATTTTTCACCTTTCTAATTGGCCTTTGTACCCGATTTGACCCCAACTTTGATTGACCATAACTTTGGCATACGAGCTCCTTTTTCACCTGTTCAAGTTGCATTAGGTCCATTTTTTCGAACACTTCAACATGGTGATGGTTCTACTAGAATTTGAGACTATAAATTTTTGAGGTCTTCTAGATCCTCCTAGATCATTCCTCCCAATTGAGAAGCTTTTCGACCACCAAAAGTCTATTTTTACATAGAGATTAAGTGAGGGCATTGTTGCCTCACTTGCCTAGTATCATCTGTCCACCCTGCTAGAATATTGATCATCTGACTCATCACAAACAAGATGAAGAATGGGATAGCATAGCTAATACAATCAACTAAATACCCATTGTTGCATCTACTATCCACATAGAACTAACTAGTAGAATGACAAGCAACAACACTGAATAAACTGATGTGAGGGAAAAAGTATCAACATGTTGAATCTCTTGAACAGGAACATCATTAGGAAATGAGTCATTCAAACCCTCTTTTACCACCTGAGGTTGAAGGCTTGTGCTTGCAACTGATCCTCACACTGTGTTGTTTTTGACACCTTATCATGATTAGAAATTATTTCATCTTCATGCTTAATATCATTAGCTGTTACACACATGAGGGTTAAAGCATTGCTTGCATTTACAACCATTTTCAAATGCCATGTGTTTACAACAGATTTATCATTCTTCATGTGATGAGCTTTCACAATGAATTCAATTCCATCCTTAAACAAATGATGCCTATTATGTTCTCTATAGAAAATGGCCTTTCTGTCATACAAGTAAGGACTTCCCAAAACCATCCCACAGATGTCAAGCGGAATTACATCTAGCTCTACCTCATCTACAAACTTGGATGTGATTGCAAATCAGAGTTTACATTGCCTTGCCACATGTAACTAAGCATTATCATGCACCCAACCAAATGGATATGGTTTAGGATGAGGTATTGTTTTTAATCCCAATTGCTTAACAACTTGTTCAAAGATTAAGTTCACTTGTGATCCACTATCTATGACCGTATCAATTTTACTTCGTTTTGCAATAGTCCTTATATGAAACAATTTGTTCCTTCTACTTTCAATAGGGATCTCATTACACTTTAAAGAAGCATGGGAACTAGTACTAGCAACAAGAACAATACCTTTTATACCCACAATTGTTATCTTGGTTCCATCATCGAAATCTGATCCAAGATCTTGCATGATAGCTACGGTCTTTTGCTTACCTTCTGATCCTTGAACCACTTTGGTTTCTAATTAGGATGCAATTTCCAACATTTTCCATCTTCATGCCCTTTCTTTTTGCAGTGTGAGCAATAAGGTTTTTCCTCCTCTTTCTTCATGGAAGTTGTCTGCTGCATTTCCTTCTTACCTTTCTTGTTTCATTTTGGCTTATTGGATTCCATTAAAAAACTATCATGGCTACTCTTCGTGCATGTTTCAAGATGAATGGATTGCACACTAACTTCGTCAAAGTTAGTTTGATTGAACATAAGTATTGTATGCCTTAATTTTTCACGTAATCCACCTATATACTTTAACAAAGTTTCTTGCATGTATAATGGAATGCCTAAAATTAAAGCTTTTTTCCTAAACTTATGTGTATATTCCTGTACACTATGTCATTTTTCTTGCCTTAATGATTACCAATTCATTACTACTTTTTGCATGTGACCAAATGGATAAAACTATTTCTTAAGTGCAGTTGTAAATTCAAACCAAGAAGAAATGATTTTACCATATCGGCTACAATCTTCTTGATTTTTGCTCTCCCACCAAATTAGAGTTGTGCCTCCCAGGCAAAGGGTGGCTAATTGGATCTTTGAAGCATCATCAGTGAACTTCTATACCCTGTAATAAACTTCAACTTGTTTTATCCAATTGTCAATTTTCTCTGCATCCAGTTCTCCATTATAGATTGGCAAATCAAATTTAACATCAAGTTTTAGCAAAGGTGAATTTGATTCAGACTGTACAGGTTGTTTCTTCTTGGGGGGAGAAGTAGAAAAAGAAGATGAAGAGGAGGAAGAAGAAGATGATGAAGAAGACGGGGATGGAGGTTCAAGAGGGTCACTACCACCTCCTACTCCTTTACCTTTGTTGTCTTTCAAAGAGAGTTCACCTTCCTCCTTTTTTTTTTCCTCTCCTTTTTCTTTTGATGGTCTTTGTACAATTCTTCCACCATCATCTTCATATCCAGGAACACTTTGCAAAATAGTTCTTTGTTCAGAAATATTTCAGGACTAAAAGGTTTTCCTTCTTTCGGCTACTCCATGGCTTGTCTTCGAGTAACTCGCCTTGATCTGATCTCTGAATTGAACTCTTCAAGTGCAC
This sequence comes from Sequoia sempervirens, assembly GCA_007258455.2. NCBI lineage: Eukaryota > Viridiplantae > Streptophyta > Pinopsida > Cupressales > Cupressaceae > Sequoia > Sequoia sempervirens. The sequence goes on from VDFB02075187.1 coordinate 23,882, forward strand.
CTTCTCCTCGCTTTAATTTCAACCTGGTTAACATCCACCACTTGTAATTTTACCTATTAAACTGCTCTAATACCAAACTTGATCTATAATTAAATGGTTACAAATAATTTACACTTTACTCCTAATTACAGATTTATCCCTGATCACAAACAGAATTGCATGGTTATGTATTTAACCTTTGAAATTATAGAAATTGAGTTCACTTAATCCTTTGCACAACTTAATAACATAAAGAAGGAATTAAAACTAAAAAGAAATAAGAGAGAATAAAGAGACAATTATAAGACAAAAGAGAAGAAGAGAGATCACAAGCTTAATAACGGAGTTCGCTCAACATGAGTTACGTCTCTAGGTCCTTTTCTCAATGAGGAACCACTTTATTAATGACGCCAAGCTTTAACATGCATTTTTACATCATCCAAGCTCCAGACTTGCATTACAGTTTCTTCACAATCTCTCTCAACACCTAAGACTCTTTCACATTCTCCTTTACTTGAAGGAATACAAAATATAAAGTCTCTGTGTTACATCAATCTCCAAAAATTAATTTGCCTAATTTCCTCCCAAAAGAATTGATTAATTCTCTCAAGCCTATACCCCCCTTTTACATAATTTTTTTCCCATTATGGTTAAAAACCATAAGATTTACAAATATTTCAGATCTCCCATTTTTAGAAGTAAATTTCAACAATATCCACTTTTACAAGTAAATATCTTTGAAAAATCCCCCATTTACAATAGGAAAATCTCATAAATCATTTAAAATATTATCTAAGCCCTTTAATTATATTATGTAAACGGGCTTTAATATTCTAAAGGATTAGGCCCTTATTTATAAGGGTTAGTATTTTAATTTTGGATTTTCTACTTTTATTTGGGGGTTAAATTCTTTAAACTTAGGAGATTCGAGCTTATTCATTATTGTTTTAAAGGGTTTAATTTTTTAATTTTTAGGAGATTTGGTTTTAGTCCATTGCCTTTAAATCCCACAAAATCTGCTTGGGATCCCACAAAATCCGCTTGGAATCCCATAAAATGGATTTTGTGAAGTAAAATAAACCTCCACCACTTTATTTCTAAAAAATAAAGCATGGTATAGTGGTGGTAACTGAATTTAGTGAGGGGGATTCACATTTTTTCCACATCACTTGCACTTGCCACATCAGCATTCAATCAACTACCACGTCAGCATCCAATCAACCTTCAACTTTGACTGGCCATATCTTCGTCGTACGAGCTCCATTTTCGATGAAACGAGCAGTGTTGGAACCATGGCGATGATCTCTTCGATGTGATGCCACCTTTGACCATTTTTTGAACGATCAAATTTTTTGCCTTTCTGATTGACCTCTGTACTCAGTTTGACCCCAACTTTGACTGATCATAACTTTGGCATACGAGCTCCTTTTTCGCCCGTTCAAGTTGCATTGGATCTAGTTTT
>VDFB02075188.1:0-14755 GCA_007258455.2 Sequoia sempervirens
CAAGTCAAATCTCACCATGGTTTTTCCCTCATTGAGTTTTCCATGTAAACTTGGTGTCTCTTTATGCATGTGTGTGTTCTCTATCTCTTTCTCTTTGTTGTTGATATGATTACTACTATATTTTTCATTGGTAAATTTTATTGAAGGTGTTAAAGATTAAAATTACTATATTCTTCTTTGTTATTTCTCTGCTTAAAGTTCTATCTTTATCTGCTAAAGGAGTTTGAGTTGTGGAAAAAGTTTCAAGTTTTGGAAGGGGTTAACTTTTGTGTAGATTGATTCACCCCCCCTCTTAGTCTCCAAAAGTGTTCAACAAAAAGGTACTGCAGATAACAATATTTACATTAAGGTTCAGGAAGACAAGTTGATTGTGGTTGTATATGTTGATGACACCATTTTTGATGGAGATTATGGTATGTGTAAGAAGTTTGTAGAAGAGATGCAAAAATAATTTAAGATGTCTATGATTGGTGAGTTATCTTTTTTCCTTAGACTTCAAATTGTTCAACAAGATGGTGGTATCTTTATTTCTCAGGCTATGTATGTAAAGGAGATGTTGAAAAAGTTTGGCATGGAAGATTCCAAACCTATAGGTACTCTTATGGTGATTGGTTGTCACTTCGAAAAATTTTATGTTTCCAGAATTTGATCAGTATCTATATAGATATATGATTAGAGGTTTGTTGTAATTGACTACTTCTAGACATAATATAATGCATGCAGTAAGTTTGGTTGCCATATGTCAAGCTAATCCTAAGAAATCTTATGAGAAATCAATGAAAAGAATATTTATATATTTAAAAGGAACTTCAAATTATGATTTATGGTATACGAAGGATAATATTTTTTCTCTAAATGCTTATACTAATGCTAAATGGGTAGGATGTGTGGATGATCAAAGAAGTACATGTGGTAGTGCATTTTCTTGGGAGACAGATTGGTCTCTTGGTTCAGTAAGAAGTGAGACTTAGTGTCCTTATCTACAACAGTAGCTGAATATATTGTTACAACATCTTGCTACACCCAAGTTCTTTGGATGAAGTAGACCCTGAAATATGTGAAGGTGGTGTATGATGAACCCATTCCTATATTGTGTGATAATACTAGTACAAATAATATTTCCAATAATTTGATAATGTATTCAAGAACTAAACACATTTCTATCCATTATCACTTTTTGAGAGAGAAGGTTGCAGAGCATGAAGTCAGATTGGAGTATGTAATAACCCATTCTAGTTACTAAAATATTTATTTCAAATGACATTATGCATATTAAATTTTAAAAAGACATAACTCAAGTAGCTATTTTAAATCATAGCAACACATGTCTAATTAAAATGAGTCAATATATATAATATATTCATTTCTAAATGTCAATTACAATATCTAAGTTGACTTGGCTCATTGGGCCACAAATTCAATACAATATACAATATACATCAAGGTTACATCATAATCCTTTGATAAAATGAAAACAACCAAGGTTTCCTTTTGATGCTCGCCTCCTCTGGTGGATGAGAAAATGGATGAGGTGCTTTACTGCCCAACCACGAACCTTACGCTTCCCTATAATTCTTGCTAAAAGAATTCCTGACCTTGCATGAAAAGTTTAGCAAGAGAACAATCTGCAAGGTGGAATTTAGTGTGTGCCCAAAAATAAACATGCATCTCTATCTATGATTAGAAAAATGCAAGATTTATGGTAGGAATGATAGAGAGTGTCATCACATATAATTCCATACATACATAATGGAATAACTGCTTGGCCAACCATTGAAATTTAGTTGCAACAACAAAAGATAGGTTTTGGGTAAAGCAAAACCTATACCCTTTGTACTCCATTTCAGCACCCGTCCCGGAAGGTAACTTTCAACAACACAAGTTTATTCCTTAGTAGCTATCTACCCTCTAGTAGTATCTACCCTGAGGTGCTCTAGTCTACTTATGTGTTGCTATTCTTCTAATCAAATAGAATATTCTTTACACATATATCTATGGAAAAGTAATTCAGTCTACTCAATTCCTCAACTTAGATAAATTTTAAAAAATAATTCAAGTGGATTTGTTCAATACATTATCCATTCAATTCATATACATGTCACATGATTACATTCAACATAATTCAGTATTCATTAAAAATGAATTGAATAAGTAACAAAAGAAGGTATGTCACAAGTATGTGTATGTATGTAGACGAAGGTCTATGTGCATACACATATATGTGCCAACTTAAGTTAATATATTTGTGCATACATTCTAAAATAAATACCATTATAACAAATTGCTTTCATTCAAAATGATGCTACAGATTGTCATATCATCTGATACTCATACAAGATGTAAATTTCCTTTCCAAAGAAATAAGAACAGTTTTGATTTGAATCAACTACCACATACTATTACATTGTTTGTAACATAATGATGTTGTTTGTAGAAGTTTACAAGTTACTGTACTAATGTGTCTCATTAACAGTTTCAAGTTAACTAGTATATCATGTAAACGATTGGTGTTCTATCATTCTGGATATACAAATATTGAAACAATACTAGTATCTTTTTGTGCAAATAAAAGAATCGAACAACATGCTTTTCATTTTAAATCACATACAAAGATGGAAAATTTATATTACTATTTGGGTTTGGAGAAAATCATGTTTCTATTGGTGACTGTTATAAGATATATGCTCAAGCTATTTTTTTTTTTAAAGAATGACTCACAGTTGAACAACTATTCAATTTTATTATCAATATTAATGATAGCCAAACCTTGATGAATTTTGATCAACATACATTGCTCGATGGGTTTGTTGGTAAGATTTATTCATGGTAATCATTCTATGGAACGATTTGAGTATCTTTCTAGGGAAAAATAGTGTTTCTGCAATAAGGATTGGTGATTTCAAAATTTGTGAGCATCACATGAAAGCAACAATAATGGGAATCATTCTAGTGAATGATTTAATCTATGTTCAAATAATATACAGCTAATCAATCTTAGAGATCGTGTCAACATAATGCAAAATGGAACGATATAATCATTCCACCATCATTCATGGTGAGTGATGTGGCATGCTTTAATAGTAGAGATGACTAACCATTGCTCTATGAATGATAATCGAAACCCACACACCCATATGGTGTGGCATACCTTGTTCAGCCTAGCCGACAGGGAGAAGAACAACTGTGAAAGATAAAATGGAGAAACAATTATTTCCCTTAGAGAGAAATGATTAACAACATCAAAATTGTTTAAAATAGAACAATACTTTTGTTATTAAAATTTCATATGAATAGCCATGAGAATGGATAATTAAACTTATATCCAAGAAATAATGAATAGAGGTGATAACAATACAACAAACAGACCACGATCATGTTTGGCTATTATGCTTGTGACTAAGTCTGAACGGGCATAAAAATGCAAAACTACTAGGTGAGATAAGATGTGGTTGAACTCTAAGATACAATGCAAAGATGACCTAAATGACAAGTGAAGGATTGATTGGATATGATAATGGATCAGTTGATTGGATGATTGGATAAGGATAAGATTAGATTGGATTAATAGATTGGATGATTGGATAAGGATTAGATTGGATAAGGTTGATTTATGATACGATTGATAAGTTTGGATGATTGGATATGATTGGACGATGAAAGGGATTTTAAACCAAGTTCAGAGATCACCCTAGGTGAATTAAGGTGTTGATTGATCAAATTAAGGATAGGTAGATGATTGTGGCACCAAATCCAACTTTAGATGGAAGTGGATTTATAGGGTCGGATGATGATGACTAACTCAGGATGGATGGCGATCCCAAGAAGACGTTGTAGGATGACAATCGATTTCAAACACCTACCTGTTAATTTGGATAATGACTTCAAACAAAGTTTAGAGGATCTAGATTGTGAAAACAATGAGGGATGGGTAACCTAGAGGCTGCTATATGATGTTTCTATATGATTTAGGTGATAAACATGTGACCTATGGAGAATTCAGATTAAAATTACTGGTGAACGAAAGATGCAAAATGGTTGGATAAAGATCAGACTTGTCTAACTAAGGTATAGGTCGGCCAACTAGGGGCAAGGTAGCCCAACTAGAGATCAAGTTCACCCAACAAGAGGTCAGGGTCACCCAAGACAAAATTAGGTTCACCCAAGACAAGGTCAGGTTCGCCCAAGACAAGGTTAGGTTCGCCCAAGTAAAGGTCAGGTTCACTCAAGTATAGGTTAGGTTTACCTAAGTACAGGTCAGGTTTTCCCAAGACAAGGTCAAGTTCACCCAAGTGAAGGTCAGGTTCGCTCAAGTACAGGTTAGGATCACCCAAGTATAGGTCAAATTCACCCAAGTGACGGTTAGGTTCGCCCAAGTACAGGTTAGGTTCACCCAAGTATAGGTTAGGTTCTCCTAACTTAGCTTTTAGACTATTCTAAAATAGAAAAGAGGTCAAATGAACTATCAAAACGGGTGAACGAATGCTCTGAACAGTGAAACGAATACTCAGAACGAGCAAATGGACGCTTGAAACGGGTAAACAGGTGTTCAGAAAGGGAAAATAGTGACTCATAATAGGAAAACGGATGCTTAGAACAGGAAAATGGATGTTCGGAACAGGAAAACGGTTGCTCGAAATGGGAAAACGGGTGTTCAAAATAGGAAAACGGGTGCTCAGAATGGACAAATGAGTGTTCGGAATGGGAAAATGAGTGTTCAGAACAGGAAAACGGCAGCTCAGAATGAGAAAACGAACACTCAGAATGGGCAAATGGATGTTCAGAATGACTACACAGATGGTTGAAATGGGAAAATGGATGTTCGAAATGACTGAACGGATGGTGAACAAGTAAATAGGTACTTGGAATGATGAAACAAATGCTCAAAATGATTGAAGCGGATGGGTGAAATGGGTAAATGGATGTTGAGAATGAAGCGGAGCGGATGGTGAAATGGGTAAAATGAGCGTTTGAATGAGAATAGAGACAAATGGGTCAAAATGGGTAAATAGGTACTCAAAATGATGAAGCGAATTTTCAGGTGTGAGCGGATATAGATGAAGCAATTAAATAAATTTTCGAAATGATAGAAGTCGTTTCTTTCGGAGAATGACTAAGCGAGGTAAAATGGTTGTTTTTGAAATTTTGCCCAAGTTAAGGACGAGGTTCACCCAAGTAAGGGTCCAGTTCACCCAAATGCATGGGATGAGTTCACTTGTTTTGGAAAAGATAGACAGATACGATGAAAATAGGTTGAAAATGGCTTATGACGGTGGGTTAAGCCTGTTTAGGAAGGTTAGCTCTTGTTTGAGTAGGTTTTCCTATTTGGTGAAAAGATAGACAATTTTGATAGAAACAAGCTGATAAATGACTGAGACAAAGGGCATGTTCACCCCTGTTTAGGGCAGGTTCACCCTTGTTTAGGGTAGGTTTGCCCCTCTACAAAAAATAGAACTTGACTTAGGTGAAAATAAAGCATGGAAAAAGGACTAAAAACAAAAGCAAACAATAAGCAAAAGGTAAAGGCTGGCTTGATTGATAAAAATGCACTGGTTTAAATGCACTGGTTTAGCATAGCAAAGATAATTCAAACAACACAAATCCTAGGATTAGTGAAAAGGGGTATAGCCAACACGGTCCTCTAGCTAGGCTAAGCAAGGAAACTAGGGAGTCCTCAATATATGCACGGTATGTGAGGCCCAAACCATGAAAAACCTTGTCACAAACATGAGTCAGAACCACGAGATATTGAAGGTCAAACCAACGGTTCATGTCTACCTAGGATCACCCTCGTGCAGAGCACCCAAGCCCTTCAAGGAACACTTCAAGGATCAGGAGTGTGCAGGGGTCAGGAGGACCTTTCAAGCAAGTCAAAACATCAATTATGACCTTTTGGAGCCTATAATGGCATTTGGGATGAATAGATGTAATGAGAATGTTAAAAGTCCTAAGGGTCCTGAAAGGACCATAGGACAAAAGAACCTTGTAAGTGGACCAATAGTGTCCAAGAGGTGTAGGTAGGTTTATGATGTTCTAATTAGATCAATTATGGTTAGATATTAAAGTTTAGATAGTTTTTAGTCCATATAAATCAATAAAATGTAAGTTTGTAATTTCAAATTTTTGAATTTCATTTTGGGCGGGTAAGTGAGTTTAGGGGGTTAATCAACCTTAATGTAATGGAAACCGACTCTAATTGGTTGGGACAGTTGGGGGATTGATCTATAACCCTAGGAGAATCATTTGTACGGAGGTGAGGCATTTGGTGAAAGCATTGTACGGATTGTTCTCAGAAAATTCAACAAAATTTCTGTTTTCTTGCATTTTTTTGTGTTTTCTTGATGAACCATTGATTCCTATTGAAGTTATATGCATTTGGATGCCTTAGGGGTTTGTATTTACAAGCTTTAACACCTCTCACATGTTCTAATAAGGAAAAGAGATCAGTTCTTGTACATTTTTTGCTGACTGTCTACAGGAAATAACAGATTTTGCACTGTTTTGAGAGTTTTAATGAATGAATGATCCATTTCATGGAGTATTATGACTGAACACCTATGAAATGGATCACATTTAACATGTACCATAAGAAAATAACAATGTAATGTGCAGGGAAGAGGAAAACTAATGTGTGCATAGTGATTTAGCAAAGCAAAAGGCATGAGGATGGACCCTAGGGTATAGCAGTGAAGGATCTGCTTTAACAAGAGGTATATTTTTGAGTTGCAATAGTTGATATGTGTTGAATTAATAGTGAAAAGTCTAAGATTAAGGTCTGGAAGTGTTTGGAAGACCTAGAACCAAGAAGCCCTAGCTTTAAGCCAATTTAAGGAGGGTTTTGTATTTGGGCATGTTAAGGGTGACATAGAGGACTAAAAGTCTGAAAATCCTTGGTTTGGGAATGTTTTGAGAGAATGTTGAGAGTTTCATGGTCAGGGGACAACTTTAAAGAGGGGTTTCTTTGAAAAAAAGGGCTAATTAGGCCTAGTTTTGAGGAAACAACAGGTTTTGAAGAGAGATTGTCTGAAACAAGTGATACCAGGGAGTTGATATGATGTTTTCCATCACAAAACACATCTAAAACAATCATTAGATTGGAGGTTCATTTTTAAAGTTTGAGGAAAAGGTCAAGAATCCTTCGCTAAAGGCCTAATAGGGCTAGAAGGCTAGTTGAGGAGCAAAGGTGAGTTTTGTTCAAGACAGAGGGTTAGGGCTTGAAAACCATTTGAGTCAGGTTAAGTTGAGTCCTTTGAGATCATTCCAATGGTTTGGAACCACAAGGGAAGCAAATAAGTCATGAATGCAAAGTTGAGGCCTTATCTTCAGGTTGGTGCCTAGTTGAAAGGTTGAGAGTGAATCATTGTTAGTCTTGTAACTTGGTGTTTCTTTCAAAGTCCCTGACCCTCTGCATCAGAGTGGTATCAGAGTAGTGAGTAGGTCCTTTAGGGATTGGAGAAACAACAATGGCACCAAAAAACCAATTGGCAAGAGAGTTGGAAGAGTTGAAGGAAATCTTGGAAAGGGAGAGAAGAGAAAGAAGGGAACAAGAAGCAGCAAGAGCGAGAGAAGAAAGGAAATGGAGAAGGGAGAGAGAGACCATGCAAACAAGGATAAATAACCTTGAGAGGAGTAGAAGGAGAGAAGAACAAGAAGACCAAGAAAACAATGATGAAGATGAAGAGCGTAGGAGGGTAACTTAGAAATTCCAGCTAGCGTATTTAATGCAGGACCCTGAGGAAAGGAGGTTACTGAAATTGTTGAAGGCAGTACAAGGTCATGGAGGAAAGAGCCACATAGACTTGCCTATCTATCAAGGCAAGATGGATAGTGAAGAGGTGTTGGGATGGCTTGATGCCTTAGAAAACTACTTTGAGTTTGAAGAGATGGATGAAGAGAGGAAGGTTAAGTTTGCCAAAACCAAGTTGAGAGGCACAACATTGCCATGGTGGACTAGTTTTTAGAATGATAGGATGGCTAGAGGATTGGTAAAAGTCTCTACATGCGATGAGTTTCACATAAAATTTCATCCGGACATTCCATTGATGGTGCAAGGATGAAAAGTAAAATTTAAAGCAAAAGGACTCGGAATGCCAAAGGTTCACTCAAGAAATTTCACAAGCTTAGTATAAGAGGAGGTTATGAAGAAGAGGATGAGAAAATAGCTAGGTATATCAATGGCTTGAGGTATAATCTACAAGATGAGATTGGTTTGCAATTGCCAAGGACATTGGGAGAATGTTTTCAGTTGGCCATTAGAGCAAAAGAAAAGGTGAAGAGGAAGCAAGAAAGATCAAATAATGGTGGAAGAGGAGGTAGTTCAAATTGTAAGGCAGGTAATAAAGAGCAAGGACAAGGCAAAAATGATAAGAGCAAAGAAGTTGAAAAAGACAAAGAGATATTTTCTCGATCAAAGAGGAGGATACACCCTAGAGGAGGAGGCGCGATTTGGACAAGGTAGAGGACATTTCACAGTAGGTGCTTTAATTGCAATGAACCAAGGCATCCTTCCTTCAAGTGTCCTAAATGGGAACAAGTTGATAGGGGCAGAGATAGGAGAGCTAATTTGGTACAAGAAGAAGGAGACAAGAAGGAGGAACCAAAAACATTCATGGCAGACCCTGTGACTGATGGTGAGTTTCTCATGATCAAGCAAGGAGAAAGACTTCATCAAGAACCAAAGGTAACCATTTTTAAAACAAATTGTCTCACTCATGGTAAGATCTGCAGATTGCTCATAGATTCGTGGTCACATAGCAATTTAGTTTCACTTGATATGATAACCAAGCTAGGGATTGAAACATTTGATCATCCTACTCCCTACAAGGCCACTTGGGTAACTCAAGGACAACATGTAGACATTGGTAAGAGAGCTTTTGTTGATTTCTCAATTGGATCATATCATGATAGGGTGCTTTGTGATGTCATTCCAATGACTTGTGGTCATATCATCTTGGGGAGACCATGGCAGTATGCTAGGACATTGCATGATGGATTTCTTAACACATATTTGGTTCAAAAAGGAGATGTTCGATACAAATTAGTGCCTTTGCCTTTGGAGCAGTCAAATGAAGGTTTTATGATCTATTTTGAGAAACATTTGCAAGTAAGTAAGCAGGGTGACACAGGGGAAGACATTGTTAGGTTGAAAAAAGACAAGTTGCAGCAGGGTTATGAGGTGGACAATCCTTCAAACCAGACTTTGTGGGATTTGGATAGTATCAGGGTTGGAGACATTGAATGCCCTATAATTGAGGGTGATAATGGTGGAGTTCTTTCACAAAGGAGACATTGGAATGGGGTAAGGAACAGGGCACAAGAACCTATTGTTATCAAGCAACAAAGAGGACACACTAATCCATATTTTGATTCTGTCAAGAGTGCAGATTGGCAGGAGAGGAAGACAGTGACTTTGGGAGACTACATGCCCTGTCATTGGAAGATGAAAACACATGAGAGCAAGGGGTCTTTTAGTGGCAACGCATGGGACACTTCTTGGGGCAAGAGTTCTTTCTTTCTTGGGGAGAATGGTGCAGGAGCATCCAAGCTCCTCAAGGAACACTTCAAGGATTAGGAGTGTGCAGGGGTCAGGAGGACCTTTCAAGCAAATCAAAACATCAACTATGACCTTTTGAAGCCTATAATGGCATTTGGAAAGGATGAATGCGTAGTAATCTAATGCTTTAAGTAGGTCAAATAAATTTTTATATTGAAGATCCAATAGTTTTTAGGTGGTAGATTTTAATAAATTTCAAGATTGTAATTTCAAATTTTTGAATTTTAGTTTAGGTAGGAAAAGGAGTTTTAGGTGTTTTAGAGGTAATTATGCATTTTAATCAATCTAAAACAGTTTGGGCAGTTGGGGAATGGGTTTATAACCCCAAAATATTCATTTGTACTAGGTTGATCAGTTTTGTGAAGGTACTGTACTGACTGTTTCTGGAAATAAGAAAAAAAACACAGTTTTCTTGCATTATTTGGTGTCTTTTTGATGAACCATTGATTCCTATTGAAGTTATATGCATTTGGATGCCTTAGGGGTTTGTATTTACAAGATTTAACACCTCTTACATGTTCTGATAAGGAAAAGAGATCAATTCTTGTACATTTTTTGCTGACTGTCTACAGGAAAAGACAGATTTTGCACTGTTTTGAGAGTTTTAATGAATGAATGATCCATTTCATGGAGTATTATGACTGAAAACCTATGAAATGGATCATATTTAATATGCACCATAAGAAACTAACAAATTAATGTGCAGGGAAGAGGAAAACTAATGTGTGCACAGTGATTTAGCAAAGCAAAAGGCATGAAGATGGACCCTAGGGTATAGCAGTGAAGGATCTGCCTTAACAAGAGGTATATTTTTGAGTTGCAATAGTTGATATGTGTTGAATTAATGGTGAAAATTTTAAAATTAAGATTTGGAAGTGTTTGGAAGACCTAGAACCAAGAAGCCCTAGTTTTGAGCCAATTTAAGGAGGGTTTTATGTTTGGGCATGTTAAGGGTGACATAGAAGACTAAAAGTCTAAAAATCCTTGGTTTGGGGATGTTTTGAGAGACTGTTGAGAGTTTCATGGTCAGGGGACAACTTTAAAGAGGGGTTGCTTTGAAAAAGAGGGCTAATTAGGCCTAGTTTTGAGGAAACAATAGGATTTGAAAGAGATTGTTTGAAACAAGTGATACCAAGGAGTTGATATGATGTTTGTCATCACAAACCACAATTGAAAAAATCATTAGATTGGAGGTTCATTTGTAAATTTTGAGGAAAAAATCAAAAGTCCTTTGCTAAAGGCCTAATAGGGCTAGAAGGCTAGTTGAGGAGCAAAGGTGAGTTTTGTTCAAGATAGAGGGTTAGGGCTTGAAAACCATTTAATTTAGGTTAGGTTGAGTCCTTTTAGATCATTCCAATGGTTTGGAACCATAAGGGAAACAAATAAGTCATGAATGAAAAGTTGAGGCCTTATCTCCATGTTGGTGCCTAGTTGAAAGGTTGAGAGTGAATCATTGTTAGTCTTGTAACTTGGTGTTTCTTTCAAAGTCCCTGACCCTCTACATCAATCTAGGAGCTATAGAGCATAGGAGTGGACATGCAGAGGATTTCTCTCAAACCATGAAGGAGATTCAGGAGCAGGTGAAGAAGACAGTCACCGAGGCTACTCAAAAGTTGAAAGAGAAGGTGGATTTATCTAGAAAGGATCTACAATTTGTAGTAGGAGACTATGTTATGGTCCACCTCAACAAATCTAGGTTGTAGAAGGGAATATCAACCAAGTTGTAGATGAAAAGAGTGGGACCATGTAAGGTATTAGCCAAATATGGGAAGAATGCCTACAAGGTGGAATTACCTGCAGATTTAGGCATCTCTCCAGTGTTCAATGTAGTTGATCTGATCAGATATAAGGGAACAGTCACTGACATGGATCAAAACAACAGGGATATCTTCAAGGATGTGAGAAACATAGCCTTACCTACTCAAGATAAGCTACAAGCAGAGAGAATCTTGGAGTCAAGGGTGAAGAAGTCTACCCGGCATAAGGAATACTTGGAACATCTCATCAAATGGAGGGACAAACCAGACTCAGAGGCTACATGGGTGGATGAAGCTCAGTTTAAGAAGTAGGGCATTGATGTGTCACTGATCTCTCCTCACATTCCTTAGTGTTTGTGCAGAGAGGGGGAGAATGGTGCAGGAGCACCTAGGAAACACTAGGCAGTTACACTAGGCAATTAGGAAATCTAGGATGAATTTTTGTTTTTGATGTGTTACCATGAAGGTCATGTTGACCATTGAGTAGAGGAGATAGCTTAGGGATATGTTTGATCTCTAGGATAGAAATTGAGGAAGGGTGGATGAGTTTAGAAACTCATTTTACTTAGTTTACTAGAAATTGGCAAAAGTTGCAAAATGGTGCATTTTGCATTTTGCAACTTTGCCACAATGTAACTGACATGTCCGACCAAGGGGAGGCATAACTACTTTTGTTGACCTATATAGGGTGTGCCTCGACCTGAGAGCAAGGTTGGAAGCATTTTACTTTGATTGGAGTTTTTGAATTCAATAAAAGATAGTGGTATTTTAGTGTGAATTTCTGGTTTTGTCTCAAAGTAAAGCTTTAATGGATTGAAATTGTTACTGTATTGTACGTAGGATGTAGTGTACTGATAGGTTAAGCCCTGTGTGGTAGCAATTTAGATTTCTAGTTCAGTTTCAAGCATTATAGTAGGTAGTTGTTTCTTTGCATTTGCTGATCTGACAGTTTGTTGGTAGAAAATGGAGGTTTAGGTCACATTCCCACTGTACATAACGTACGGCCTCTTGGGAATTGTGACTAGACTCCATGATTGTAAATATGGTAGGGTTAGGAGTCATTAGAAGTCAGGGTATCACTGTGGAAGTCTTCTCCTAGGTGAGCCTGGAAGTGTCCGGCTAGGGAAGACAAGGAGTGCAAAGAACTTTGATTTGCAGGGGTGATCATTTCTTGTCAACTCATGGTGTGGAGAGGGTAACCAGATGCCTTGCAAAGGCTTAGCATGGAGGAGGAAGCTCCACCAATCCATTTGGTGAGAGAAACTCCTAACAGTCTGTTGTGTGGTCAGGAAATGGCTTAAAAAAAGGCCTAATTTTCTAATTGAGGGTTATGGTTGTGTACGGACAGCTGAGGGTTAAGACCTCAAAAATATTTGAGGGATGGGCATAAGGATCAGGAATCCTAAGGGAAGACTCTGTGTTCTTTGGGAAACTTAGGAGAACAACCCTGTTTTCTCGGAGAAGAAGACCTAATTGGGGGCTCCTAGGCTAGTAGTCTTTTTAACCCTAAATGAGGGTTTGGTGGAAGCGATGACAAGATGGAGTTAGGAGGATCCTTCAGAGCCATGATGGGATGGAAAGAACCTGTTAGAAACCTCTCCACACCCCTGCAAAGCTAAGTTCAAGGTTTGGAGTAGAATAGCCTTTAGGGTGGATTAAGGGCTAAGGAAGAGTTGGAGACATTGCACCAAGATTGACTTGGTAGGTTGATTTGTGATGGTAGTGGGGTTGGAAAGGAAAAACTAGGGAATCCTAAGTAAAGAAAGGTCCTATAGGTTGAAGTGGTGGTGAGAGACACCATAGAAGTCTTCCAACAAGACTTAGAGCATGAAATTGTGATTGTTTCATCCAACCTCCTATCTACCACTATTGTGGGATCACCCAATCACATTTGAATTCGAGTTTGAACTGTTAAGAATAGGGTGTTAATTTCAAACCTAGCTTGTTTCCACACTAGGAAAAACCCCAAAAAAAGCTAAAATGAGCCAACCTCATGAGTCATAATTGTCAAAACATATACCCAAGAAGAAGAAGCAGAAGGTTTCCCATGATCCCCCTCAAATGTCTGAAGTCATTGTGAAGAAAAGAAGCCAGCCAAAGGATTATACTCGTTTTATGGATAAATTCCAACCGATAGATGTAAATGCAAGTGGTAGGAAAGATACAAGAGAAGGTATCCTAACCACCAATTTCAAGGACCTTGCAGAGGGAATTGATGATATCATTGTGCCAGAGATTGGATGGGAATTGTTCCTATATGCATTTACAAGAATGGATGCTCTGCATCCTACTAAAAATGTCTGGTGTTATGAGTTAGGAAAGTTGGTTGTCCCTAATGTTTTTGTTGAGGTGGACTTGATGCTACATTTAGCAGATAGATATGATGATGTAAATAGGGTAATTATAGACACTATGGGTAGAAGCATGCTAGACATAAAGGAAAGTAAAATTGTGGAGGTTTTCAGAATGAGACCTGATGCTAGCAAAAAGATTAATTTTGAGAAATTATAGCAAGAATATGCCAAACATAGGGTAGTGCTCCAAAAAGGTGAAATACCAAGACATAGACTTGAGAAGGGCACCCATTTTACATTCAAGGAAGTCCAACCACTGGATTGTGAAGAATTTTTAGAATACTTCAGTTACATGTACTATATGTTGTGTCAAGTGTTGGGAGTAAGGTGTGATGGAAGGATAACCTCATCTCTACTATTCATAATTCTAGACATTCAACACAAAAACAAGCACACATGGTTTGACTATACTTAGTAGTTGTGAGCAGCTACACTGTAGTTGATAAAGTTAAAAGGAGAGAGAAATCCATTGACATTTAGAACTATTCATTATTGATGCATATGATATTATATCAGGGACAAGAATTCTTTGGAAAGGCCATGAAATTAAGGCAAGTGGATGAAAGGAATAATAAGCTTCCTATTCAAATGTGGACACACATTTGGAATTTACATTGCTCAAACTCAAACTATGTTAGATTTCGTAACATCATAAAAAACACCACTTTGGCACAAATGGGTGTTGCACCTACTGAAAGGATTTACAAAAAAATTCAAGCATTGCTAAGGCCAAAGGAATTTGGTGATGATCTAGATTATGAATACAATTGGGGAGACTGGTATTTATATAATGATTGCACAGTCATCAGATGCTATGGGACTCCTCTTGCACCGCATTTGTTACCCAAGTTTGTCTTTGATAGGTTGGCATTCATTGAGATAATGTGGCAGATGGACCATTTTGATGCCAAAAACTTTAGGTTGTTCCGACAGGCTTCCATATTTGTGTCCAATTTCTCTTTTGATCATTTTGTTGTATCGGCAAAGGAAGCATATGAGGTATTGGGTATAATTGTTAGTAACATGAGAATGAAGGTAGGCTCTGCTAGCAAGTCTGACCCAAAATGGCATATCAATCGAGAAAAGATAAAGAA
>VDFB02075189.1:0-29485 GCA_007258455.2 Sequoia sempervirens
CCAACATAATGTCTTTCTTTCTTGGCGAGAAACCATGAGGGAATATTACTCTAGTGGATTGTCTTATGAAGATGTGAAAGATCTCCAAATAACAAAAGCCCAAATAGCCTCTTTATTTGTTAACCCCCACACTAGTTTTCCAGTTAATGTTAATAAACCAAAATTTTATGTAAAATGGTGCATGAATAAGGACATTGTAGATAAATTTTGGGATCATTGGTGTATGTTTTTTGATAAACCACCCAACAACAATAATGATATACCATTTTACTTTATTAAAAAATTATACGCTAAGTTTGTGTTAGGGCATCATGTCAATTACTTTGAAATTAAACCCTTCCAAGGCGTCGGTGGAGGTATGCCCCAAGATAGACCAAGGGCAGTTAGAGTAGTCCAGCGCCCATATGTTCCCCCTCCTCCCCTTCCTCTGCCACCTCCAATACATCATCCATATACTATTAAGGATGCAACCACACAAACTATTCAGGCTATTTTATCTTTGAGTGGTATTTTGGTTTCCCATACTTCTACAGTAGTTCAGCCACATTCTGGTGATGTTGGTGATGCATCAAGTGTTGTTGCATCATCCTCCTCAGATCCACATATTTGTGTGCCACATACTTGCACTATGTTCCACTAGATATGCTTGGGTCCTCTTGTACAACCCACTAAGCATCCCTTGGAAACTTCTAATTATACCTCCATGATGTGGACATTATAGGAGATTATATGTAGGGGAGTGAAGCGCACCCTACAGAGTCCTCTCCTGCTAGAGAGGGGGACATTGGAATAGTTACACTCACAATATTTAAGTTATAAATTTATAACTTGCATTTGTTTTTAAATGAATATTAATAAGAGATAGTATCAAGTACTAATATTTATTTACATGGTCTATTTAACAGTTGATGTCTAAGGAGGAGCTCACACAGGTGACTGATAGCACCCTTAGGGCCATTTCATTTGGCCTTGACATGCACATAGTATATAGTTTTGCACTCAATCGTTTACATTTTTTTATTATATACTTGCTTGTCATTTGAATTTTCATTAATGAAATTATATATTAACTTATATGTTTATCTAATTTTCCTCTTGTAGGAAACACCTAGTGCTAGCGAAGTGCAACACTATCCAAACTATGGAGGTGCAATGTTAGATAAGGGAAAGGTAATTGAACTCAAATTCAATTGAATTAAGATTTTTAAGATCTTATATTGATTATACATACATCGACATAGATTGGTAGTTTCATATGTACTTGTCATTTTTATATACAAGCGGTTATGAGTTATACATCCTTGTTGACAAGTGTCACAATGCCTAAAGGAGTA
Source organism: Sequoia sempervirens (assembly GCA_007258455.2). Classification (NCBI taxonomy): domain Eukaryota; kingdom Viridiplantae; phylum Streptophyta; class Pinopsida; order Cupressales; family Cupressaceae; genus Sequoia; species Sequoia sempervirens. The sequence goes on from VDFB02075189.1 coordinate 1,335, forward strand.
GGTATTGGAACACCTCAAGGAGTAGGTGTTGAAACACCTCAAGGAGGAGGTGTCAAAACACCTAAAGGAGATAAAGAAAAAGAGATGCCTAAAGAGGTATGTGTTTATTTTATTTTGTGTTTGGTAAATATGTTCCTATTACTGACAATTGTATGCTAACTTGTATCAATTTTATGTTTTTTTTCACATATGTAGATTGACATTTCAAAATTTGGTTTGATTGGTTCTTTGAGAGGGGCATATTCTAGGACTCCTGACCCTTTGAAGAGACATATATTTCAAGTAATCACGATTTTAATTTTAGAGTTCAATTATAATTCAATGTATAATGATTTTGATGTTAATTATTCAATTTTAAATTATATAGTATAACTAATCTCAATTGTGGTTTGAATTTTTATTGTGCAGCTACCTTTAGAGCCAAAGAGTGCTTCAAGGTGGCTCCATTTTGATGATCCACCAGTAGTTTAGGATGAGATAGACATTTTGGCATGTAAATTTTGAATAGATATTGAGATGGCATATGCCACATTTTGTAAAACTTTGTTTGAGTTGGAGGTGATGTCATTTTTTTATATGTACATACACTTGATTATTGGATAATTTGATATATAGAAGTTGACAATCGAAATTTAATTTGTCCCTATAGAACCCCAATCCTTTACCTGCACAAACATAGCAAACAAACACAATATTAGATTAAATGCAAGTGAGAATCAAGATTCCCCATGAAATTCATTTGCAAAGCTCAAATAGGAAAGAAAATGAACCAAGAAAGCAATGAAATCCTATTTTAAGATGCAAACTCTCAATCCCATGGGGGAATTGGTGCCAATTTGACATGGAAATTGGCCCTTTCCCAACTCCTATGCAAGCTTGTGATGATTTGATGAAGATTGATCCACTTGATGATTGATTCAATTGAGTTCCATGAATAAATCTACAATAACCTAGCTATAAATTTGATCAAATGGATAAAAATGGATATGCTTGAGGATGGAATTGAGTATAGAAGACTTGCTCAAATTGTGGATGATCAAAATTCAAAGGAAAGCCTTCTATTTATAGAAAGACAAGATGGAGGAATGAGAAAAATGAAGCAATGTGGGATCATTCAACATCCAATGGGAAAGCGCCACTTGTCAAGATGTGAATGGAGGAAGCTTGAGCACATTTTGATGAATGTGCACAATAAATGAAATTAGGTGGAATTTGAAAATCATGAAATGACATGTTAGAGGGAAAAATAATGAATTAAATGCCACTTGGCTCAATGCACAAGGACATGTAAGAGGGAATGAGTGTCTTGTTGGAAGGACAAATCCACTTGGAGGGATTTTCAAACTTGGAGGAATATTCCCCTAAAGATGCCAAGTTGAAAGAAAATAGGGATTTAATAAATCCATTAAATGTATTTTCATGTGCAAGTGGCAAAATCTAGAGAAATTAGATGATTAGGATTAAATTAATTAGGGTTTAATTAATTTAATAAGGGATTAGATGATGTGACTATTTGATTTAGATTTTTGGGTTGATTTAAATCAAATTTGAGAAGAATGTGATTTTAAATTTAATTAAATAAAGGATTTTGATTTATTTAACTAAATATTACAGACCAAATACTTCAAATATTACAGACTGATAAACCAAATACTACAACCTTTCTTGTTTGCAGGGATCAACTGGAGTTGCAATGCAAAGAGGATACTCGGCTTTTTCCTAAGACTCAGACTCTAGACTCTCTAAAACACATTCTGTCTTTCATATGATCCGCAAGCTCCTTTTATAGGAAAAGAAGGCAAAGCAATCAATAATTTTGTTTGAGTTCCGTCGACAGATGAGGGACACGTGTAAAGTGAACAGTGTCAGCATTATTGACAAACGAGACAAGGACCCGCAGCTCGTAATGCGGTTGCTTTACAGCCGAAAGCAAGTACGACAGAGGTATCTTTGATCACGAGGATAATGACTCCTCTTCAAACTAACGTAGTGAAGTTATGGCTTTAAGCACGAGGTGGCATCTCGTGTCCACTTTTCGGTAGTGGGCTTACCAAACGGAGTCAGATCAGTCGGAGGTGGAATGAGTAGGATCTGACTCTCCTCCAGATGGTGTTGGTGAGGCAGGTGTATAGTCGAAATCATCAGACGTGCCAAAAGGGTCTTGAAAGAATTCATTGTCTTGTGGTTGAGCATTTGGAATATCTTCATCATAGGTGATTTCATTATGCCAGTAGATATTCGTAGTATGTTTGACAACAAGATCGGAACAGGAATGATCCTTTTGTACCCACCATGGAAAGTTATTGTGGGAAAGTTTGCGGATACGGTGTGCTGGATCTTCGGAGAGATAAAAACCAGTTGGGCCAATATCTTGCAGTAGTCGTTCTAGCGTGGGACTACGAGAAGCAGTATAAGGCGGTATATTGTAGTCGCGATCTAACTGGAATTGAAAGACTTGCCCGTGTTGATGTTCCTGCATCCATAAGAGGTGAGAAAACCATGTTAGAATATTAGACATCTAGAGAATGTCAAACATTTTCATTGTGTAGAGGATCACACATGGTCGAGGATTGTGGAAGCATAAAGTATTAGCTTCTTCTTCATATGGTATTCGATAGAAGTTGAACTTTGGATTAGACTGTAAAGGCAACCAACTGAGAATTTGATGTTGAACCAAATTATGCTTTGCGATGTCACTTTGGTAATGCTGTTGTTGCTGAAAGAGTGACCAATCAAGAACTTGAAAAGGATCAAGAACTTCCAATATGTTGGTGCTGGTTGAACTAACAAGGCGGATATTAACTGTGTCCTGGAAGCCTTCTCTGGTGAGATAATCAGAAAAAATGTTATGCTTTCCAGGGATATGTGCATGTTCAAAGTTAAATATATCCAAGAATTGAGCCCATCGGGCCAATCGACCACAGAGAGTTTGGTCTTTGGAGGCCTTTTTGAAGAAACCTTTGAAATGCTGTAAATCTGTTCTCAACAGAAAGGGTTTGTCAGCAATAAACAATTGAAACTTTTTGAAAGAGTTTATCACAGCAAGAATTTCTTTATGTGTGCTATGATAATTTAGTTGAGCTCCGGTGAAGGTGCCAAATGCGTATCTGACGATGAGCTCTTTATCTCCATGTTTTTCTTTCAACACACCAGCCCAATGATAATGGCTAGCATCAGTTTCTACAATCTTAAAACCAAGGCCTGGAAGGGCTAGAGGAGGTAATTGTGCACATCGGTTCTTGATCTGCTGGATTGCGGAAAAATGTTGTTCTGTCCATTCGGGAGCATTTTCTTTGAGTAGCTGATTGAGAAGATGACGGTCGTGTGCCATATGGGAATAAAAACCAGAAATATAGTTTACAAGACCAAGAAATCATTGAAGAGATTCCTTATCGGTCACAATCATATCTTTGATGCGTCGAAGAATATGTTTTTGAACTTCCATCTGACCATGGGCTAGTAATTTGACACCAACAAAGAGAATTTCGGTTTGAGCAAAATGACACTTGCTAGGATTGAGAAGCAATCCGTGTTCTTTACAAAGATCAAGGAACTTCTTGAGATGTTCAAGATGAGTTCGTGGACATTGACTAAAAACCAGAATGTCATCAATATATGGAGCAATGAAAGCAGAGTTCTTTCGAAAGATATCATCCATGTGTTTCTGAAAGATGGATGGAGCTGTTTTGATACCAAAGGGAAGAACCATCCATTGGTATAAACCTTGAGGAATAGAAAAGGTAGTTTTATACTGATCTTCAGTAATAATCTGGATTTTCCAGAAGCGACGAGAGAGATCAAACTTTGAATAGATATTTGATCCTTGAATGCTGCGCCAAATATGATCCATAGAAGGAAGAGGGTATTGGTTATTAAGTAGGCATGCATTAAGAGGCTTGTAATTTATGACAAATCATTTTTCATTGGATATATTTCCTAGTTCATCCTTTTTGGTGACATACATTGCATGACAACTAAATTGAGAGGTGAATGACTGGATAAATCTGAGATGAAGAAGATCATCTATTTCTTGTTTCAGAACTTCTAAAGCTTCCTGATTAAAGGGGAAATAGTTGGCTTTAGCAGTAGGTCGAAGTCCTGTGCCCGTAACAGGGTCTTTGGCAAAAGGAAGGCTGCAAGTCATCTTCCTATAAGCTTTGGATAAGTCCTTGGTGAGTATTGGTTGGAATTGGCTAATTAAGGACTGTAAGGACTATTGGACAGCAGTCTGTTGGTTTGTAAACCAGATTCTAGTATCGGGTTTGCGAATGGTTACTCGCTATACTTTTGTTGTTTTACATTGTTCAGTATGGAGGCGAGGAACTTTGCATTGGTTTTCTTTTAGGGAGATAGTATCTCGGGTGATGGTAATGGGTTGCCATTCTCTGAGTGTATGCATGCCTATGAGGCCGTCATATCCATCTAATTCAAGATTAATGAATTTAACATAATGGATAGATTTATCAGGGAGTTCTATAGGAACAAGGCAGACATACTGGGATTTATGATTTCCTTTACCAAAATAAAGAGTAGTTTCTGCATGTATCCATACATCGGGCGAGAAGCAATTGTATCTTGCCAGATTGGCATTGGCACCAGTATCAAGCAGAAAGTGGAAGTGATATAGTTTAATATGTGGGAAATGGACTCCTAGAGTCATACCTAGACAAACAGAGTGTTTGTGAACCATCCTACAGATTGGAGTGGTTCCAAAAGGATTGTCTTCTTCCCATTGTGCTTCTTTGGAGGGGAATTCAGGAACTTGTCAGATTTCGCCCCCCGTGCCTTCAGCTTCATCATCAGCAACGTCATCATCACTAAGAAATCCTTCAGCAGCAAGAGCAGCTTGGAGTTGAGGGCTGTAGGCTGAATGAGCAGGATGATGAGGATTATACTGTGGTGGTCTGGATGTGGAGCTGGAACAGCCATAGAGTGGTGTAGAGCCAAAATTAGAATGTTTGGCTAAATACTGATTGAGAGCAGACGGTGGAGGTCGGCTCTGTGCTTCATGTTCTTCAAGTTGAAGAAGATGAATTTCACGTTGAACTTCGGCAGTAACCTTGTTGAGAAACTGGAGTCGTTGACGACGCCAAGTAGCACGCGATGGTGAAGTCACAGATGGTTGGGAAATTGAGCGAGAAGGAGATTGGTGGCTAAGTTTTTGTGAGCCAATATATTCCTTCTTACTGCGAAGCAATTGTAGTCGTTCTTTTCGTTTCTGCCAGGCACCTTGAGTGGCAGGGACAGCACGAAGCTCTGCTTCAATTTTTTGGATCTCAGTATTAAGATCAGCCATTTGAAAATCAGGAGTCTTAAAGAAAAGATTAGGTTGCTCAGGCTTGAGATGAACCATGTGACAGAAAAAGGAGATTTCTGAGTCTGAGTCAGAAATACTGTCAGAGGATTGTGTAGTATCAGTAGCTGTAATCTGATGGATATGGGGATCATCAGGAGGATCTGGTACTTGTTCTTGTGCATTAGAATAAGTAGATGAATCAGAATCAGCAGCACTATCCATAGGAATGTCATCTGATTGAGAAGCATAGTCATAGATGAAGTCATAATCATCTTCATCATTGAGGCAGATTTCTTCTTGGACAAATCTGATCTTTTTCTTTCCACGAGCAGAATCCTTTTGAGGACATTGGTTAGCATAATGAGAACCTTTGCAAATATAGCAAGTAGGTTTGAAACTTTTACCCTTGTGGCGTGACCAGTGTTTCTGTCTAAAATAACCTTTGCGGAAAGGTTTTCTTCCTTGATGACTTTTGGATTTATGTCGACGAGGAGTGTCCAGAGAGCACTCAAGACATTTGTGCTTTCTGTATTTACTGCGGTGCTTGGAATGCTTGCGGTGATGTTTATGTTTATGCAGGTAATCATCACATCCATATGTAGGAAAGAGATTTCAGCAAGCAGTAGCAGAAATGAGAGGACGAACCTTTTTTTCTTCTTCCTTCTTGACATATGCTTGGCACATGTCTTCATTGATTTCTTTGATGTAATCACAAAGTTGTGGAAAAGTTACTTCTGCGATATCTCGTTCAGCATGAAACAAGCTATCAATAACTTTTTGTATATAGAAATCTTTTATAGTGGGAAAGGAACGAAGAAAGGAGTAATAAAGACCAGGAAGGTCATGAGCTTCAGGATCAGAATAATAGAAGTTAGTATATTGATCCTTACAATATTGATCAAGATATTTGAGATTGCAGCATTTACTTCTCAAAAATTGATTTCTTGCAACTCTTCTTAAATTGTTGGCATTTCCAACAAAGAGTATAACTAACTGATTACAAACAGAATCAAGACCAGCATTAAGTAGATCTTCTCGATAACCAGGTTCTAGATTATCCCAAGTGCGCTTAGCAACACCTGTCATAACATTGAGGGCTTGAAGAATTACCTGTCTTTCATTGAGAAGTGGATCTTGACTGATCTGGTGTGTAATCCATGCTCGAAAAGCTTCAACTCTCTTCATATTTTTGATGGTGTCAAAGTCATCAAAATTAGACCATGCTGGGGCATGTCCTTTGAGTTTCTGAAGATCTTCATAAATATTTCGTGGAATTGGTGAAGATCCATTGGAATGATAGCTTCGAGACATATTGATTTTGACTTCAGCAGAATCTTCTTCAGTCATCTTCATATCGAACTCAGGTTGTTCGACTTTGAGCTTTTTCGCCTTAGCTGGACGAGCTTGCACGAGAACTGGATCCCATATTTGAAGAGCAGGTTTGGAAGACAAACCATGGAAAGGTGTAGTGGATCCCAAGCTAGGAATTTGATGAATAGTATTCCGGAAGGAGCTGGAACTTACTGGGAAGTTCATATAAGGCGGTTCCTTATATGTTAAGGCATGTTGAATATGCCCAACATCAAGACGAAGTTCTCCTTGAATGGCCTTAACATCTGAATGTACTGCAGAGACAGAATGTGAGAGTTCTGTATGATGAGTAGATTGATTACTTTCTACTCGAGTAGCAGCATTATAAACACTATTTTTCAAATTACGAGTGTTTACAGAATTTTCTCGAACAGTTTGTAAAACTGTTGTATGGGTTGTCTGAGTGGAACGGACTTTAGACAAAGCAGCAGTTTGTTGAGACAATGTTGTAGTATGTTGTGTTGCATGTTGTTGCTGTTGAGTCCACCACGCTTCATCTTGTTGCTTAAAAGAGCGATAATCAGTAGCAAGTTGATCATAAGCAGGACAGATTTCTGCATGAGCAGAAAGCAAGCGGCTTTCAAGAGCTTGTAAGCGAGCGAGAATATCATGAGTATTCTGGTTGGTGATGGAGGCGGTTTGAGCAGTGCGATTTTGTTCAATTTGTTGAGCAAGGCGAATGTCACAGGCAAGCAAAAGGGTTTTGCGGTGACAGAGATTGGACCAATTAAGCATTTTACTTTCGCCAGAAAGATCAGATCCAGTAGCAACACGAACAGTTTGTGCCCAATAAGGGATCACAAATGTAGAAGTATCATCGGCAGTGAAGAAGTCACGAAACCGAGGAATAGCACCAGGGGTGACTGAGACACCATAAGGAGTAGGACGTTCAATTTCATCAGTGGAAATATCTGGTTCAGGAATGTTCACAAAATGTCCGGAATGGATCATATGGATTGAAGCAGAGTTGGTATAAGAACCGAAATGATAAGTGCGATGATGATTAGCAGGAGGCTCAAGGACTGTGGTGGTGTGATAATAGTATTCATCGAGAGGGATGACAGGCTTCGAGGAAGATGAAGGCTTGGATGTGGAGGCAAAGGTGTCTTGTATATCAACAAGCATATTAAATCCATCATCATAAGTATCACAACAATGATCTTTTATTTGTTCAACAGTCCACATAACTTCTTGACAGGAAGGACAAGAATAATCATCATTATCCCATGAATAATTGAACTTATAAAAATGAGCAGCTCATTGGCGATCACGTTTTACTTTATCAAAACCAGAGGGAAAATGGGGTCGTTCATGAATCAAGCAGATGGTAACTGGTGGATTAAAAGTATATGAACAATGTTTGCAATGTAATAGACCGAGTGAATCTTCAGTGAGTTCAGGATGTTGGCACGGTGGTGTGGCAACAGTTGGTCGGGTTGGCTGTGGAATAGGTATGTCTCGGTAGGATGTGGCAGAAGTGCGTAAAGGATTGACCGATTGCGGTCACTTTGCATAAGCAGCAGCTTTGGTAGCGGCTTTAGTAGCAGCTTCTTGTGCGCGTTCAGCAGTGCATTTAGCTTTATGGCGAGCAAGGCGCTCTTTACCATTGTAATGCTAGGAAAGACATCCACATTCAGAATCATGTTTCAGCATATTCATACAATCAGGTAATTGAAAAATACCATAAGTTTGGGACTGAAAAGTATGATATGGTGAGGTTGATGGTGCAGTATAAAAACTCGCACTTGAATTGCTTCTTGATAGACCAGGTTGTTGTTCAGACATTGTATGCTGTACGGAGGGTACAGATGGTGCACGTTTATGTGCAGGTAATGGAGGAACTACCCGTGTACTGGATGTCGTTGGTGTTCCAAAATTAATGACAACTTCGTCATTAATCTCTTCAATGGTTAGACCTTGAAGTTGTGAAGGCTTTGGCTTCTCAGACTCAAACAATTTCATAGCCCATTTTTGGGGTAACTGGATATCTTTGAATTTGACTTGCTTGGGAGCACGGATTTGACCAAAAGGACTGGTGGATTTCCAGATAACACTAAATTGCTCTTCTCTAGGTAATCCTATGCGAGGATCTTCCATGAAGGGTACTGTGGTTGTGAAGAGATGATATTGAACAAAGAAGTACAGAGTATGGTCAACAGATCCTTCTTTCAAAAATAGATTTTCAGTAAGAAAATCGAAAGACAAGACTTTATCCAGATTGTCATCTTTAAGACTAACAGAGTAATTGAGAATGGCATCCATTTGTACAGGACCATAAGCCATAGTATCTGATATAGCTCCTAACATAGCATCAGATTTCTTAATATGTCTATCATCATATAAAAACATAACAACATTTACAGGAAGACCTTGACGGTAGTGACCTTCAAGACCAAAATGAACCCAAGAGAAATGTATGTACTGGTAAGCATTAGGACTAGACTGAGCCATTTTTCTGTATTTCTAAACTTCCTTATCAGAAAGAAGTTGTAGGTTTCTAGATGAACCATTTTTTATCTTATACTGAAGCTCAGCAACTTTACATAGACGACGTTCATTATATTTGAGAAGACCTCTAGGACCTTTAAACTCAGAATAAATTTCTTCTATTTTCTTAAGCTTGACTTTAAAACGAGAAGTAGGAGTAACAACTTTACTGGAATCAGAAGTACTTGCAGAACTAGAATTATCTATTCTTTCATCGGCTTGTGTGAAAGTGTAATCATGAGTGGTAAAATAATCTGTTAAACTTACAGACGAATCTCTTCCATCCCGAAAATCTTGAATATTAGGGACTGCAACAGACTAATCAATAGAACGTTCAAAGATAATCTGTTAAACTTACAGACGAATCTCTTCCATCCCGAAAATCTTGAATATCAGGGAGTTCTATAGGAACAAGGCAGACATACTGGGATTTATGATTTCCTTTACCAAAATAAAGAGTAGTTTCTGCATGTATCCATACATCGGGCGAGAAGCAATTGTATCTTGCCAGATTGGCATTGGCACCAGTATCAAGCAGAAAGTGGAGGTGATATAGTTTAATATGTGGGAAATGGACTCCTAGAGTCATACCTGGACAAACAGAGTGTTTGTGAACCATCCTGCAGATTGGAGTGGTTCCAAAAGGATTGTCTTCTTCCCATTGTGCTTCTTTGGAGGGGAATTCAGGAACTTGTCAGATTTCGCCCCCCATGCCTTCAGCTTCATCATCATCAACGTCATCATCACTAAGAAATCCTTCAGCAGCAAGAGCAGCTTGGAGTTGAGGGCTGTAGAATCCTTTTGAGGACATTGGTTAGCATAATGAGAACCAGGATGATGATGTTAGATTAAATCAAATAAGATTTAATTTATTTAATTTAATAAGATGAATTTAGAGATTTAATTAGGGGTTAATGAATTATTTAATTAAATAGAGACCAGGGGATTAATAAAATAACAGTGATTTATTTAATTAATGAGAGAATGACTTAATCAGATAAATAATTATTTATTTAATTAAGGGATGAATGGTGATGATTTAGCTAAGAAGATGATTCAGGATGAAACGGTGTTAGTAATCAGGATCAAGTATGTCGGTATATTTTCCATGTGTATAGTTCCTCATGTGCATGACTAAACTCTTTGAAAATTTAATCTTAAGCAATGGTTAAATATTAATGTACAATAGCATAAAAAATAATGGTTATATTATGTATTTTATATTCATATCACTTATTACATTGCATTGCACATCTTTCAAACTCAAAACATTACTTCACATTACATAACTAACTAGATGTTGATAGATGGAAAATTTTCAATTACAAAATAGTTTTACAAAGTCAATCTAAGTAGTTATGCAATTACTTCACATTGCATAACTAATAACTAGGAGCAACTATCAATTACATTTTCTTGTCATGGAATTCTATGAGACCACATTTCTTTGAGGCATTTTTTCAAACAGTTCACTACCTTGTCTATGCTACCACATTTTTCATACATTTCTACCAAATATTTTTATCAAAAAGTTCATTGGCTTGTTTCTATGGCTAAAATCCTAAAAAAAGTGCTTTCAGACAAGCTATGGATGCTTGGAAAATTTCTATCAAAGCATAATAGTGAGAAATAGCATAGACAAGGGAATGAATTGCTTGAAAAGCTGCCTCAAAGAAATGAGGTCTCATGGTGATGGAATGCCATGACAATCAAAAGCAATTTTGATTCTCATGGAATTCCATCACCGTGAGACCTCATTTCTTTGAGGCATTTTTTCAAACAGTTGACTTCCTTGTTGATTGTTAGGGCATTCCATCACCATGAGACCTCATTTCATTGAGGCATTTTTTCAAACAATTCACTACCTTGTCTATGCTACCACATTTTTCATACATGTCTATCAAAGTATTCTATCAAACATTTAATTTCCTTACTGCTATGGCTAAAAGCCTAAAACAAGTTATTTTGAACAAGCTATGGATGCTTGGAAAGAATCTAACAAAGCATAATAGTAAGCAATAACATAGAAAAGGCAATGAACTATTTTAAAAAAATGCCTCAAAGAAATGTGGTCTCATGGTGATGGAATGCCATTACAAGAAAATTGCTATATATTGTCATGGCATTCCATCACCATGAGACCACATTTTTTTGAGGCATTTTTTCAAACAATTCACTACCTTGTATATGCTACCACATTTTTCATATGTCTACCAAATCATTTTATCAAATAGTTCACTACCTTGCAGCTATGGCTAAAATCCTAAAATAGGTGCTTTCAAACAAGCTATATGGATGCTTTGAAAATGATGTAGGAGCACCTTGGAAACAAAGGACTAGTTGATGAAACCAAGGATGGAAAACCACTCACTTTCACAATACAAGGGATTCCTAAACACCATTGGAACACTTCATAGACCCTAAAACTTGTTGGGGAAGCACTCAATAGATGACAAAACCTCATATTTTTCCATTTATCCTCTGGAACTCACACTCTAAGACCCTATTCCACAAAACCCTCAAATTGCTCAAATTTGGCAAGGGTTTATTGAAAAACCTACTTGCAAACTTCCCTATACTTTACCACCAACTCCAACACCCTTGAATAACCTTGCACAAGCTTAAAAAAAGAACAAAAGTGACTGCACTCAAACAATTCCCACTTGTTAGAAACCAAGATCAGATTTACAAACCGAAAAGACCTTCCATAGAAGAGAAAATCAGAAAAAGCAGAGAGGTTGCAAAAGGATGTGCAACATAATATTATTCGAGAATTCAATAATTACATGATAATGATTTGATTTATAAAAGAAAAGATGCATAACCCTAATCTTATCTTGAGCAACAAGATGGCTCGATAAGATAAGGATGAAACCTATAACTTAGGAATTAAATATGCCTAAGTAAACTTATGCAAATGTGTAATTAATTATTAATTACACCAACAGCCCCCCATAAGTGAAACTTAGGGAGAAGCAGATTATTATGCAAATATGAGTCTCGGCAACAAGGCCTGATTAGGTACTCATTTACAAATGCAAAGAGAGAGAAAACCCAGTGGGAAAAACCCCCCCTTCAGTGAGATGAACTGCTGCAAAGAAGCACTAGAAGAACTTTGATGAAGCAACACTGGAACCCCAAATCTGACAAGCAAGGAAAGATACTTCTGTTTACAAATTACCATATCAAAATCACAAATGCAACAATAGACCTAATGCCAAGGAACACTGGAAGCTCACAAATTGGATCAACCCTGGAATCTGTAAGCAACAGTAGATGAAAGGATGAATGGACCCATAATGATGACAAATATGGAAGTTGTGTCTCTCGAAGCCAATGCCAAACTGAAACTAAAACTGCCCATAGGATGAGTAAAATCAAGATTCTGGAACATTAACCATAAAAACATGGCCCTCAAATGAGAAATATTTGAACCAATGCAGATCAAGAACCATAAAATCCCAATGGAAGTGTGAACCGAAGCAAACCAACGATGTGTCTAGCTAAGCAAGAAAGAAGCTAAGGGAAACAACACAAAACTAGAAAAACTCATGCGAGTTGTCACCAATATGAAATATGGATGCAAGAACCCCCCTTAATGGAACTTTATATCAATTCGTTATTACAATACCCAATGATTGCATAAGGAGAGACTACAAAACTACAGAAACATAAGTGAAAATGCAAACCTAGCACACGAAACAAAAATGAATGCATGCATAAAATAAGTTACACATTTTATGTAAATGACCTCAGATCTGCATAGAGGCCAAAACCAACTTTTCGATGCCATGAAAATCGCAAAAAACGGATAAGCGAGTCAAAAGATACATCTCCTGGAGTGAAAAAAGGAAACATCTGACTTCCGAGGTAGAAAAAAGCATCAAAAAGGAAAAACCAAAAAATTAGACCTACACCATTGCGTAGAGCATTGAAACAACTTTCCGACGATATCTCATTTGCAAAAAAATGATGCCTTATGCCCAAGTTACACCCATTTTTGTGAAAAAGCTCTGATTCTGCCCAATAAGGTTCCCTACAGCCCACATGGGCTAAAAATATTTAGCCCCTGGTCGTATGCAGGACCAGGGGCTGGCATCTAGCTCCTTTGGCATAAACCCTGGTCACCAATATGACCAAGGTCGGGGCTATAAAGACCGGCAGGCTAATTTTGCAAGGCGCTGGTTGCCCACAAGACCGGCTGCTACAGCCCGCGGGGGCTGAGGGCTCGGCGAGGAGCGGAGCTAGGCGCTCGGTCACCCATGCGACCTCGGTAGGGCCCGCGGGGGGCTGGAGGGAGTCTGAAGTGGTAGGTTGGTGGCTAGGGCGGGCGGCGGTGGTCCTTCAGTGGTGCAGCGGAGGCCACCGGGTGGCGGATGGGCGACACTGCCTTTTAAATGGGCAGTGCCAAAAATCAAAAAGATTTTTGATTTTTTTAATATTTTTCTCGAAATATGTGCTTTGGGAGTCATGCCTGGGGGTCGTACGGCCCTTGGGAAATTTTTTTTGCCTCTCCGGATGACTATGTCCAAATCAGACAAACTTTATATGAAAATAGGGGTTTTTGGGCACTGTGAATCCAACGGCGAGGTCCGTTTGGGCCCAAAGTGCTCCAAAAATTAGGTGACCCCCATATCTATCAGAAAAATTACCGAGCTTACGACCCTCACAAATCTGGCAAACGATGATGAAAATGAATAAAATAAAAGTCATTGTTGACTTTTTCTAGCACTCTGAATCCAACAGAAAACCCCGATCTGATCCAGGATGCTACATAAATGTGCTCAAGGAATAAAACCCTCGAGGGACCTCGAACGAGCTCTGCAATGTGTTCCTCCAAAAAAGCTAAGAAGGGATTGCAAATTGAGTCTCTAATACCATGTTAGAAACCAAGATTAGATTTGCAAACCGAAAAGACCTTCCACAGAAGAGAAAATCAGAAAAAGCAAAGAGGTTGCAAAAGGATGTGCAACATAATATTATTCAAGAATTCAATAATTACATGATAATGATTTTCTTTATAAAAGCAAAGATGCATAACCCTAATCTTATCTTGAGCAACAAAATAGGTCGATAAGATAAGGATGAAACCTATAAATTAGGAATTAAATATGCCTAAGTAAACTTATGCAAATGTGTAATTAAATATTAATTACACCAACACCACTTTTACCCTCTCTAACCTCACTTTTCATGCAAAAACAACCCAAATGCCATCTAGGGCATCACCAAAAATCATAATGTTGACCTCCCTTGCACAAGAAATAATGAAAACATGTTTATCTATCCTAACTAAGCCTATCCACTGAGTTAGAACATCATATAGTGGGTGGAAGGCTTAAAAATCCATTTTGAATGCACTTAAACCCTTGGAACAGGGCTCATAGATTGACCTCCAGTAAAATGCCTTTTAAATGCACAAAAATGAATGAAATTACTTCAAACCAAGTTTGTGAAGAAGTTAACTCTGTTTCCTACAAGTTTCCATTAAAAATAAAGTGCAACCACACTGTACGAAACCGTATAGTACCAAGAAACTTCAAGAATTCTAAAAAAACATAGAATTTTTCATGAAGATAACAAGATTTTATTCATTCTCTTTCAAAATTGGTTTCTCCAACCTCAAACTCGAACATAAGAGGCCTTTTTAAACATAAAATTTTGAAATTGTGTTAGTTTGAGTTGTTGTGACCTTTTCCACCCTTGTCCTTGCATCATAAAATATCTATCAAATCATAATAATAAGCAATAGCATAGACAAGATAGTGAACTATTCAAAAAATTCCTCAAAGACATGTGGTCTCAATGTGCATGTCATGGCATTCCATCACCATGAGACCACATTTCTTTGAGGCATTTTTTCAAACAACTCATTTCCTTGTCTATGCTACCACATTTTTCATACATGTCTACCAAAGCATTTTATCAAACAATTGACTACCTTTCTACTATGGCTAAAAGTATAAAATAGGTGCTTTCAAACAAGCTATGGATGCTTGGAAAAATTCTATCAAAGCATAATCATAAGAAATAACATAGACAAGGCAATGAATTGTTTGAAAAAATGCCTCAAAGAAATGAGGTCTCATGGTGATGGAATGCCGTGACAATCAAAAGAAATTTTTATTCTCATGGCATTCCATCACCATGAGACCTAATTTCTTTGAGGCATTTTTTTCAAAAGTTTGTCTATGCTACCATATTTTTCATACATGTCTGCCAAAGCATTTTATCAAATAGTTCATTGCCTTGTTGTTATGGCTAAAAGTCTAAAACAAGTGATTTCAAACAAGCTATGGATGCTTGGAAAAAATTTAAAAATCATAATAGTAAACAACAAGCTATGGTCTCATGGCCTTTTTTCGCACGCAAATCTGAATTGGAGTTCTGTTGGATGCTGAAAACTACTTGTAACCTGGCATAAATAAATCTTGTTCTATAACTTGTACGACCAAACCAACTATTCCAACATGTCCAGATGGGTATGTTTAGGTTAGGTATGGTCCCCTTTCACACCCAAATAGTCCAAAGTAGTTTGAGCTATGTTCAATCGATGAAATCCCTCATGAGTCCAAAGTGCAAAAGGGCAACAATCTTTGATAGACTGTTACTTGGAAACTATGATGCCTACAAAAAAAATTTCTGAGGCTACGAGATTGTGTTAGGACCCTCTGCAATAATCTCTCTCAGTTTTTTCTATCTCAAAGGTGTTTTCCCATGGTTATGAGTTTTTAGTTGAGGGAAATGTTGTCAAATGCAAGTAGTGTAAAGTTGCAAAGTGATGCAAATTTCATTTTTCAACTCATACAATAAAATGGACCATTCCAACACGTTTGTATGGGTACATTTACGCTAGGTATGGTCCTTTTCTGCACCCAAATACGCCAAATCATTATGAGCTACATTGGATCGATGATTTCCCTTAAGAGTCCAAAGTGCTAAAAGACAACAATCTTTGAAGGGTTATTTATCAGAAACCATGACACTTACATACTCTTTGTATGAGGCTATGGAATCATGTTGAGACCATCTACAATAACCTCTCTCAGTTTTTTCTATCTTAGAGGAATTTTCCTGTGGTGACAAGTTTTCAGTTGAGAGAAAAGTTGTTAGATGCAAGTAGTGTAAAGTTGCAAAGTGGTGCAACTTTCATTTTGCAACTCGTACAACCAAATAGATTGTTCCAATATGTTTATATGGGTACTTTTATGCTAGGGATGGTCCTCTTTTGTCCCCAAATATGCTAAATCACTTTGAGCTACATTTGACTGAAGATTTCCCTTAAGAGTCCAAAGTGCTAAAAGGCAGCAATGTTTGAAGGGCCATTTCTCAAAAAATGTGATGCTTACAGACTCTATATCTAAGGTTGTAAGATTGTGTTGGGACCATCTACAATAACCTCTCATATTTTTTGCTATCTCGAAGGAATTTTCCCATGGTGACAAGTTTTCAATTGAGGGAAAAGTTGTCAGATGCAAGTAGTGTAAAGTTGTGAAGTAGTGCAACTTTCATTCTACAACTTGTACAACCAAACAGATTATTCCAAAACATCCAGATGGGTACATTTATGCTAGGGATGCTCCTCTTTTACCCCTAAATATGTTGAATCACTTCGAGCTACACTAGACCGACGATTTTCCTAAAGAGTCCAAAGTGGTAAAAGACAACAATCTTTGAAGGGTTATTTCTCAGAAACCATGATGCTTATAGACTCTTCATCTGAGGCTATGGGATTTTGTTGGGATGATCTACACTAACCTCTCTTATTTTTTTCTATCTCGGAGGCATTTTCCCATGGTGACGAGTTTTTAGTTGAGGGAAAAGTTGTTAGATGCAAACAGTGTAAAGTTGCAAAGTGGTGCAACTTTCATTCTACAACTCATACAACCAAACAGATTGTTCCAACACATCTAGATAGGTATGTTTATGCTAGTGATGGTCCTCTTTTGCACCCAAATATGTCAAATCACTCTGAGCTACATTGGACTGATGATTTCCCTTAAGAGTTCAAAGTGCTAAAAGGAAGCAATCTTTGAAGGGTTATTTCTTAGAAATCATGATGCTTAAAGACTCTTCATCATAGGATATAGGATTATGTTGGGACCATCTACAATAACCTCTCTCGGTTTTTGCTATCTCGAAGGCATTTTCCAGTGGTGAGGAATTTTTAGTTGAGGAAAAAGTTGTCAAATGCAAGCAGTGTAAAGTTACAAAGTGGTGCAACTTTCATTTTGCAACTCGTACAACCAAACAAACTTTTGCAACACGTTTGAATGGGTACATTTACACTAGGGATGGTCCTCTTTTGCACCCAAATATGCTAAATCACTCTGAGCTACATTGGACCGATGATTTCTCTTAAGAGTCAAAAGTGCTAAAAGGCAACATCTTTGAAGGGATATTTCTCAAAAATTGTGATGCTCAGAGACTTTTTATCTAAGGATATGGGATTGTGTTGGGACCATCTACGATAACGTCTCTCGATTTTTTCTATCTCAGAGGAATTTTTCTATGGTGACGAGTTTTTCAATTGAAGGAAAAGTTGTTAGATGCAAGCAGTGTAAAGTTGCAAAGTGGTGCAACTTTTATTCTACAACTTGTACGACCAAACAGACTGTTCCAACATGCCCAAATGAGTACATTTACACTAGGGAAGGTCCTCTTTTGCACCAAAATATGTCGAATCACTCTGAGCTACATTGGACCAGTGATTTTCCTTAAGAGTCTAAAGTGCTAAAAGGCAACAATCTTTGAAGGGCTATTTCTCAAAAATCATGATGCTTACAGACTCTCCTTCATAGGCTATGGAATTGTGTTGGGACCATCTACAATAATCTCTCTCATTTTTTGCTATCTCAGAGGTGTTTTCCCGTGGTGACGAGTTTTTAGTTGAGGGAAAAGTTGTCAAATACAAGTAGTGTAAAGTTACAAAGTGGTGCAACTTTCATTCCACAACTCATACGACCAAATAGACTATTGCGACACGTATGAATGGATACTTTTACACTAGGAATGGTCCTCTTTGCACCCAAATATGTTGAATCACTCTAAGCTACATTGGACCAGTGATTTCTCTTAAGAGTCAAAAGTGCTAAAAGATGACATCTTTTAAGGGCTATTTCTTGGAAACCGTAACTCTTATAGACTCTTCATCTAAGGATATGGAATCGTGTTGGGACCATCTACAATAACCTCTCTCAATTTTTTCTATCTCAAAGGAATTTTTCCGTGGTGATGAGTTTTTCAGTTGGAGGAAAAGTTGTTAAATGCAACCAATGTAAAGTTGCAAAGTGGTGCAACTTTCATTCTGCAACTTGTACGACCAAATAGATTGTTCCAACACATTTGGATGGGTAAATTTACGCTAGGGATGGTCCTATTTTGCACCAAAATATGCCAAATCACTCTAAGCTACATTGGACCAATGGTTTTCCTTAAGAGTCCAAAGTGCTAAAAGGCCATACCATCTATTGTACGGTTTGTAGCTCGATAATATGGCCATGGTAGATGTTATTAGGATTTTATAACATGAGTGTGTGGGTTTAAAGAGCTGGAAAGGTCTGTAGTTGAGTTGGTGAGTTGCCATGCATGGCAAAAATGAGTGAAATTAGGTGAAAAATGGTGGTTACAACATGGTAACATCAATGAAATGTGGGGGCAGCAAGATTTAAGGTTGGATCAAGCTTTTTCAAGTCCTAATAGACGTGTTTGATGAGTTTATAGGGTGTGGCAAGGTTGGAAATATTGATTTCCTTAAAAACCTCATGAAAGTTGCTAAAAATGAGGGTTTGTTGAAATAGAGCTTTAGAAAGCGTATCTCACCCAAAAAATTATGGTTTTGGTAGTTTGGTAGGCTATTTAATGCTTCCCCATGAAAATTTCAGGTTTGGGAAGTGCTTAAATATGAGTCTCTTTGTAAAATGGGCCTATTTTGGGGTTTTGGACAGCAAAAGAGTGCTCCACCCATGTTTCAGTGAAGTTGCACCGAAGTTTGGGTTTGAGGATCAAATTGGAGTTTGAATAATATTTAATTGTAATTGTGGTCTTTAAAGCCACCTAGCTCTTGCATCAAAAATTCAATTACATTGGAAATGACCTTCACATGACCTTTTTACTTTTTTTTTTGGTAAAAGTGGCAAGCCACTGTAATTTATTATATATAAATAGGAGATATTACAAAACCTAATTCAAACAAGCATACTGATAGGAAAGAAATAGGAAGAAAACCTCTTGTTGTAGCTCAGTTAAGTACAAAAATCTCTTACAAAATTGTCCCAATAATAATAACAAAGCATACACTTGTATGACTATTTCAACCTATGAGTTTCCAAAATACAAACCCCTTTACATTTTAAACATACCCTTTATACAATGCCAGAAATTTGGCCCATATTTCAAAAAACATCATTGGATATAGATTATGCCCATACACAGTTATGACCTTTTTACAATGTTTCACATTTGAAAATTCAAATTTACAAAATTTTCCTATTGGAGGCATTTAGGGCACAGTCTTCCACAAGAGTAGCATGTTGACGTTCTAGAGTGACAAGTACTTCTACCAACCATCAAGGTAGTAGTTAAACTACATACAATATAAAAGATGCTTAGAATAAAAGATGCTTAAAATAACAAATCTATATTATTGTAATGTCACATACCTCTTCGAAAGGATCAGAGTTGGCTATTGTTGTAGTAGGTCCATGATCAATTGTGCTAGGAATATCGCAAAAGTTGTCAAATGATAAATCTATATTGTCACAATAGAAAAGATGCTTAGACTAACAAATCTATATCAATCTAAATAACCTGAATGATGATGAATTGGTAATGAAAACTATAAAATATGCTTAGAATAACCAATCTATATTATTCTAAATGACCTAATTGATGATGAGATGGTAATGCAAACTATAAAAGACACTTATAATAACCAATCTATATTATTGTAATATGTCGCATACCTCTCCAAAAGGATAAGAGTTGGCTATTGTTGCAACAAGTCCATGATCAATCAAAAATATCACAAAAGTTGTCAAATGATAAATCTATATTGTCCCAATAGAAAAGATGCTTAGACTAACAAATCTATATCAATCTAAACAGCCTGAATGATGATGAATTGGTAATGAAAACTATAAAAGATGCTTAGAATAACTAATCGATATTATTCTAAGTGACCTAATTGATGATGAGATGGTAATGCAAACTATAAAAGAGGCTTAGAATTGTTGGTGTGAATAAATGTCTTGTACCTAGCCAATTCATTCACTAGGAAAATTAGGAGACATATTCACATGCTTAAATTTACTTAGGATAAAAGATTATTTCTAGAAGTCTTAGTTGGATTTTCTAGAACTTATCTTATCTAGCTAGGATGCATCATTTCCTAGGTGATTAGGTTGTTAGTTGTCTCATGTCATAGGATTATGACATTTGTCAACATCATGTTCATTACTACATTTCAACCTTGACTATATAAGCAAGGAATCTCTTGTACATTTGCATATCAATTCAATCATATTCAACCATTAATCAATCTTTCATTGTGAAGCAAGCTTTCTTGCCATTCTCTTTTGTGAAAGTGGTTTTGGTCTAGCAATTGTTCCTGGGGGTGTTGGGGAGTCACCATTTACTCCCGCATGGTATCAGAGCTCTCCAGGTGTTGCAGATTCCTTCCCAAATATGAGGGTATTGTGTTGGCTTGGAGATATTTGTTGGGTGTAGATTGGGGTTTTAAGGACCTCACAGTTGAGATCAAAAGGTTCCACAGATGAATTTTGACTGTAAATTCTTTTATTTTGTGTAAAGTTGTTTTTGAGGCAAATTTTTTTTATTGGAACAACCTTCTCAATGGTATGATTTTCATAATTTCACAAAACAAAATATTTCAGAGAAATATTTTATGCGGTATTAGGGGAAACGTACCAGTAGTCGCCAAGGCTAACTTCGCACATTCATGCAAAGTGTAAAATAGGTCCGATTTCAATTTATTTTTTTGGGCTTCTTTGTAAGCGAGTTAGGACCTTAAAAAGAAAAATTTGGCTTCCAGGTATTTAAAATGCACCTTGTGGAACCAGTAAAGTGAAAGGTGCTCAAAAAGGGTGTTTTTAAACCTTCGTCCCCTACATCTTTACCACTTCACCAGTACCTATTCATTTAAACAACCAATAAAAATCCACAAAAATTTAAGGTGTTTTCAATAGTTTTCAATGTGTTTTATTTTTTTGGTCAACTACACATTAAGTACTGAACATATATTCATGTAATTTGTAATTTTTTATTGGCATAATTAAAACAATGTAATGACTAAAATTTAAACTGTAATTAGGGGGTTAGGTGAACAAGGAGTAAACAACAATTGGATCATGAACGACAACTGGAGGTTTTCCCCTATTGTTTAAATTTTGGGGAAAATTTTATTTTCTGTTTTAGGCAAATATTATTGGGCTATATATTTCTTTTCAAATTTTTGTGGAAAATTCAAGTGGCATATTCCATAGAGAATATTCTCTGTGTACCATAGCCTCTTCACAGTATTGTTGGCGTTGGGCTTTACTCATAGTGCCCGGTCACATTAAAACCCTGGCTTGTTGTGTGGTCAAGGTACCAACAGTCAAATCTGACACTGTAGATGTACGATCCATCAACTCCACATAGCTCAGTCCTATTGATAGCAATCATCCTTATCAACGATGGCTCTCATTGTCCATCCTTAATCGTTGGTACAGGGGTCTTCCATCGACGTACAAGGTTGTCACATATGCCATTGGTACAAAATCTATCATTGGGGTAGTGCCATTAAGGGTTTAGTCAGCATATTCCATCTGCATCAAATTACACCTGAACAAGTCTCATTGTCCTCTGTCAATGGTACGATAGTCTTTATCAAAGGTTTTAAATGCTTTGAACATTGTTTTCAAAGTTTATATACATATATTTTAAGCTTTTGTAAAGTTTTCAAAAGGTTGACGGGTTTTTGTTTATTTTGCAATATTTCTACTGACGGTCATATGGATGACCAAAATTAAGCCCCTGGGTGCCTGATTTTTGCTTCGATTTAGCCTTCACAGTTTGTGTTTTTGCCCCCATAGTGCCTTTTATAGGCATTTTTTTTCATTTTATCATAACTTTTGCATACGTAGGCGAATTTTTTCAAACGAAATATCATTAGAAAGATGGAGATCTAAAATTTTTAGTGGTGCAAATATTTTGTAGAGATTTTGTAGTTTTGTGCCATTTTTTCTAGGTTGAAGCCTGATCATTGTTTTCTACCTCCAAGCTCATAACTTTGTGCTCCGATCTCTATTTTTCCCCAAATTTGCGGCATTGGGAAGGTATTCAGGAGCACTTCAAATCTACTCATGCATTTTTTGCAGATTTGTTTCCAAATTTTCATATTTTTAGTTTTTAGTTGATTTGGTAGTTTGGGATGCATTGATGTAAGTTTGCAAACTAGTGTAAATATTGTTTGGACAAAGGGGTTAATGGCTTGTATTTTGAGGGAAAATTGTTGTTCTTCTCTTGTAATATCTGATTGTATCATGGATTTTCCAAAAGTTGTACTTCTAACTCCATATAACTATCATGATTGGATATCTCAAATGGAGTTGTTACTATTAAAAATGAAGTTGCAATGAATCACATTTGGTCAAGATCTAGAACCCGTAGGAGAAAAAGAGAAAAGGAGAAAACCTAGTGGAAAAAAACTCCTCTCCAAAAGAGAGAAAAACAAAACAAAGAAAGAAAAACATGATGTATGGAGGAATCAATGATACCCCCCAAGGACTACATCCATCATGTATATACAATCAATTACCCCCCATAAGAGGGAATTAGAGAGATAAGATATTGGTCCGGTGAGCATGGATACAAAGGCTTCAAATGGAAAAGGAAAGAAGTAGAACAAGGATCCCAAGTCTAATAAACAAGGTAAACATTCTCCTTCACATAGCATTCCTAAGTTTGCATCCTCTTCAAAAGAGGGATCATCTAAAAAGAAGTTTAAATGTGCATATTAAAAAAGGTCAGGACATGATGAGCATAGATGTTATAATAAGAAGATTGATGAACTCACAAACCTTCTTCAAAAGAATAACATTAAGCTGCCCTCATTAGTGTCTTCTACTTCTTCTTCAACGTCTCAATCGGCAGCCCCCTCATCCTCATCTCAGTCAGTGAATACAACATCTACTTATGGGCTACAAAAAATGAAAGGACAAGCACTCTTGGTCTCTACAAGTCCTGAATCACATAGATGGCTTCTTGATTTAGGGGCATCTTATCATATGGCATCTTCTATGGATATGTTCTCTTCTTTTGAGCCTTGTAATTCACCTCATATATTGATGGGTAACAATACATATATGAAGGTAAGTGGGAAGGGTTCTATTGATATGGGGAAAGGGACCTTCAATAATGTACTTTGTGTTCCTTCCTTGTCCACTAATCTCCTTTCTATTTATCAAATTACTCATGGGGGTCAAGGTAAAATAGATGAGTTCACTCCAGATAGAGTGTACATAAGGGACTTGGAGACTAGGGATAGTGTTGCTATCGGGATGGTTGATCATTCATCTAACCAATCTATATTATTTTAATCTATCACATACCTCTCTGAAAGGATCAGAGCTAGCTATTGTTGCAATAGGTCCATGATCAATCATGCCAAAAATATCACAAAATTTTTCAAATGATAAATCTATATTGTCACAACAGAAAAGATGCTTAGACTAACAAATCTATATTAATGTAAACAACCTGAATGATGATGTATTGGTAATGCAAACTATAAAAGATGCTTAGAATAACCAATCTATATTATTGTAATCTATCGCATACCTCTTTGAAAGGATCAGAGTTGGCTATTGTTGCAGCAGGTCCTTAATCAATCATGCTAGGAATATCGCAAAAGTACATACAAAATATCACTATTAAGGACACCCGCATTGCAATAGTATACAAAATATCAGTATTAAATAAGTAACACTAATGAACTTAAGCAAAATGAACCTAAGAATTGTACCTTTCATTCTTGAATATGCTATTCATGTGTGCCTAAAAGGTCATCTCTTTGCTTAACAGTATCCAATATTGCTTCATGATCAACATTACTAAGTGTCTATAGCTATTTTTTCTTTGGTTTGGCATGATGCTTCAACAACTTAACATTTGTTGCTATAACAAGGTGTGAATACACGAGAATGGTTTTGTGTTTCTCGTAGTCTTCAAATGCAAGTATGCTATTCTTTCTAATCATGTATGTTCACAGCCAAGTTCCTACAACCACAACTGAACCTGTGGGATACACAAACCCATCATGATCTTCCATCAGTTGTGTTAGCTTATGCTTTACCTACACACATCAAGCCAACCAATAGTCTGATCTCTCTTGATCCCACTCACACTGAATAAAACTCTAACAAAAATAAGCCAACTCTCATGTCCAAATGTTCCATGTGCTTGCATAGAAGCTTCAATATGAATGCATCTATGAAGAATCTTTGATTGTATGATAATCCAATCTTCCTCCCACTCTATCCTCCTCAACCAACTAAAAGAATCTACAAACTGTTGAATCAAGTGTCCCTCCCTATGACAATGTTGAACTACACCAATCAACAATAGAACATGCATCACTAATTTTTTCTCCTAAAATATTCAATTTCTCCTTAACTATCCTTAACTAGAGCTCTCTTTACACATGCACCTTCTCCATATGCTCCCCTTTCCCATTCCTAGCTTCAAAAAAACTCCAAATATGAGGCACACCCCTCTCTACATGCATTCTACTCAACAATAAGACATACAAGCATTCTTGAATTGATCTGTGTAGTTATCTAACCAAATGAGATGTTGGCCCAGTGCTATATCATGCTCCTACAAGAACTCAAAAAAAATATTGAAACAATGTTGGACATACTCAGACAAGTGAGATCTATCATCACTCATATAAATATGATACTCTCTCGTTATCTTTTGATCCTCCTCTATACTATCAGGTGCATGTCTAAATGTTATGTGGACAAAAATAGCAATATAAATGGAATTGTAATATTGAGATTGTACCTCATTTTGTGGTTGCAATGTGTATTTTTCTGCAAAATCAACCACTGATATAATAGTGCTAATTAGAAAAGAGTCCTTACACATCCTGAATTGTTGATCCAACCATTGAGACCTATGGCTATGCCTTGCATACTTGTAGAAAATATTTTCCTTAAAATCTAAAATAAAATCAGCAACACTGCATTCTTTTGTAACCAATTCGCATCTAGAACCTTCACCTCCACTCTGCAAAGTATATTTGACTATCTCATATCTCTTTTTCTCAACAAGCTTCTTTCCAAATTCATGTTCAGAACCCTCATGAAACATTGAACAAAATTTGACAAGCCACCACATTGTGAGCACTTTGCATTTAAACAAACATTTCTATAGAAAAAGAAACCATCATCTCTAGAACATAAAAATAGATCTAGCAAGTCCCTTGATTATTTCAAAAGATGCATTGCACCACACTCTTGCAACATTTCATTAGTATGCAAAGTAGAACGGATATACCATAATAGTTCATGGTACATTGAAAACTCCACATGGTATTTTCAACAAGTATTATGAATTTTAAGAGGCACACAATAAAATGGCTTCAAACCTTCAAAAGTCCTTTGTGATATTTCCATATTTAGATTTTTTTCAATAAATTATTTGAACAACATTGTTTGGATTGATTCCAAGAAATTTTTAGGATGCAGTGTACGGTCTCGATTGTCAATTCTTAACTTTAAAACATCCTTTGCATTGGGTGATACTCTAGAGTTATCATGCTAAACTTGTTGAATTAATTGCTTTACATTATCAATTACCTTCTTATCAACACGTGGAAGCCTCCTGACAAAATCACATGTATCATTTTGAAGAGGATCATCTATTCTTTCTCTTCTTTCAAGTGCTCTATCCAAAGTTTTACAATTTATGTCAAAATCAATATAAGTTTGTCTCATAAAGTGAGCCTTTTTCAATTGATGGCTTACTAGGGTAGTTGTAATGACTCTAAGTAGCTCTCTTATCTTTTTCCTTGTTATTTTTTCCAATAGACTTGAGAGCATTAAAAATATTTTTGATAATAATAGAATTTTTTTCGATCTTCTTGTTCACATGAATCTTCAATTTTGCTAGCAAAGGTCTCATCTTTTTCATTTTTAGCAATTGTACAAAAAGTTGGCATTGCTCGGTCAATGTCTTATTGCTAAAATATTGATTGAAAATTCTTATAGCCCATAACTGAACAATTTGTGTTGACCTCTTGCCTTCAAAGTTGTTTATAATGTTCTCATCAATTTCAAGTAACCATTTAGCGGTTCTTGAAGGTCTTGAATTTGGAATGTGTCTTTCTTCCACACAAGGTTCTTCATTTCTCATGTAATCTAGTGAAACATAATTTACACTTGGTTCAATATTATGTTCAACATCTTCAATTCCAACATTTCACCTTGAACATTTTCAATATCAATTTCAATATCATGTTCAACATCTTCAATTCCAACATTTTCACCTTGAACATTTTCATTATCAATTTCAATAATTTCATTCCCAATTTCAATATCATGTTCAACATCTTCAATTCCAACATTTTCACCTTGAAATTTTCAATATCAATTTGAACATTTTCATTCCCAATTTCAATATCATGTTCAACATTTTCACCTTGAACATATTCAATTTCCTCTTCACTTGAAAGACCATAGGGCTCAAGTTCACCAATATTTAACATACCTTGTCTTCTCTTCCTATGACCTTCTCTATCTCTTTGTCTATATGCTTCAATTTG
The DNA here is from genome assembly GCA_007258455.2 of Sequoia sempervirens. NCBI lineage: Eukaryota > Viridiplantae > Streptophyta > Pinopsida > Cupressales > Cupressaceae > Sequoia > Sequoia sempervirens. The sequence goes on from VDFB02075189.1 coordinate 28,319, forward strand.
TTCTTTTTTAGGATTTCTCTTACATTTTTGCTTCGATGACTGTTGCTCCCCATTATACCTCATAAAAGATGCTAAAAAACCATTGCTTGTGACAAATTTGAGTAGAAGATAATCCAAAAAGTTGATCTTTGTCTCTTCCTGTCTGAAACTGCATGTTTGTCACATGTAAAACTTGCAAATAAAATGTAGGGTCTATTGGGATGGACAAAATGACCCACATGGGGTTTTTCTATGGGCCACAAATCTGAATCAGATAAAATCTTATATCTGATTTGAAATAAAATTTAAAATGTTTTGTAATGGAAGGATTTGAGTGCTACAAATCAGATATCTGATTTGTGCACACATGTACCTAAGAGTAATTAGGAGATGGAGGGTGTGCAAGAGAGAGAGAGAGAGTAGAGGGTAGAGGGAAAGGGAGAGACAGAGAGGGGGAGAGAGACAAAGAGGAGGGAGAGAGAGAGAGACAAAAAGAGAGAGGGAAAGGGAGAGAGAGATAGAGAGGAGGGACACAAAGAGAGGGAAAGAGGGATAGAGATAGAGAGGAGGAGAGAGAATTAGGAGGGGGAAGGGAGAGAGGGAAAATGAAAGGGAGAGACAGAGAGAGAGGGATATGGAAAGAGGGGAGAGAGATAATTAGGAGGGAGAAGGGAGAGGGGAAGAGGGGAAGAGTGGGAGATAAAGAGAGAGAGGGTTGAGGGTAGAGGGATGACGATATAGGGTTGAGGGATTAGGGTTGAGGAATTAATGGTTTAGTGTTTAAGGTTTAAGGGTTAAGGGTTTAGGGTAGAGGGAGAGATATAGAGTGAGTGAGAGAGATAGAGGGAGTGAGAGAGAGAGAGGGATACTTGAGAGAGATATAGAGGGATACTTGAGAGATAGAGAGAGGGAGGGAGTGGAAGGGAGATAAAGGAAGGGAGGGTTAATGGTAGAGAGTAGAGGGTTTAAGGGTTAAAGGTTTAGGGTTTAGGGTTAAGGGTAGAGGAGAGAGAGATAGAGGGAGTCAGTGAAAGAGAGGGAGGGAGGGAGTAGGAGAGAGATAGAGGGTAGAGGGTTAAGGGTATAGGGGAGAGAAATAGAGGGAGTGAGTGAGTGAGAGAGAGAGAGACCTGAGAGAGGGAGAGGGGGTAGGAGGGAGAGACTTGAGAGAGAGAGAGATTAGAGGGT